>CAUYRH010023428.1:0-19454 GCA_963574655.1 Perodicticus potto
CCTGTGGTCCCAGCTACTTGGGAGGCAGAGGCAGGAGACTCGCTTGAGCCCAGGAATTGGAGGTTGCTGTGAGCTGTGATGCCACAGCACTCTACCCAGGGTGACAGCTTGAGGCTCTGTCTCAAAAAAAAAAAAAAAAAATTCCCCTTTTTTTATACTAATGTCTTTATAGTTTTATTATTCAAGTGTTTCATAAATCTGTATATATTTAGGTGAAAGGAGCAAGGTAAATTTCCTAGTACCATCTTCCCCTCCTCATTGTTAACCTATCGAGGAATGTTCCAGTATCATTCTCAGAATAATCTATCTTTTCTCTCATTTGAAAACTTCTTTTATTACATACAAAATTCTGGTTGCTAATTGTATCTATTCTGGTTTGTTGTGCTGGTCTTTGTTTACCAAAGTTTTATGGTGAATAATATAGATTTTAAAATGAAAGTTTATTGGGATATAATGAACGTATTATAAAATTCACCCCTTTAAGTATACAATTCAGCGTTTATTTTTACTTTTTTTAACAATTCGGTGTTTTTTAGTATATTCATAGGGTTGCATATTCATTGCTAATTTCATATTTTCAACACTACACAAAGAACCCTGTCCCCATTGCAGTCACTCCACATTCCCTCCTGCCCACAGCCCCCAGCAACCACTATTCTAACTTTGGTTTCTATGGATTTGCCTATTCTGGACATTTCATGTAAGTAGACCCATGTAATATGTAGCTTTTTGGGACTGAAATATTTCACCTAGCATAATATTTTCAGGGTTCATCCATGTATCCACACCTCACTTCCATTTATTGCCATATATTTTCCATTGTCTAGAGATAAATATATTGCTTGTCTATTTGTCATCTGATGGACATTTGAGTTGTTTCCACTTTTTAGCTATTGTGATTCATTTGCTATTGAACATTAGTATGTAGGTTTTCATGTGGGCCATATGTTTTCAATTCATTTGGGAATATATTATTATTCTTATATATACACACATAGACATGAGTGGAATTGCTAGGTCATACAACAACTCTAGGTTTAACATTTTGAAGAAGAACAATTGCCCAACTGTTTTCCAAAGTGGCTACACAGCTTTATATTCTTTTTTAAAAAATAGAGATGGGAGCTTTGTGCTGATAGCTCAGCGGCTAGAGTACCGGCCACATACACCAGGGTTCAGGGGTTGAAACCTGGCCCAGGCCTGCCAAACAACAGTGACAACTACAACAAGAAAATACCCTAGGTGGGTGGGTTCCGAGCCCAGCTCGGGCCATCTAAACAACAATGACAACTGCAACCAAAAAATAGCTGGCTGTTGTGGTGGGCCCCTGTAGTCCCAGCTACTTGGGAGCCTGAGGCAAGAGAATTGCTTGAGCCCAAGAGTTTGAGGTTGCTGTGAGTGTGATGCCACAGCATTCTACTGAGGGTGACAAAGTGAGACTCTGTCTCAAAAAAAAAAAAAAAAATTTGGAGTGGGGTATCTCACTCTGTTGCCCAGGATGGACTCCTGGGCTCCCGTGATCCTCCAGCCTCAGCCTCCTGGGTGGCTGAGACTACAGGCCCCTACTTGTTTTACATTCTTTTCGTTTTTTTTTTTTTTTTTGAGACAGAGCCTCAAGCTGTCACCCTGGATAGAGTGCTGTACCATCACAGCTCACAGCAGCCTCCAATTCCTGGGCTCTAGCGAGTCTCCTGCCTCCGCTTCCCAAGTAGCTGGGACTACAGGCGCTTGTCACAATGCCGGGCCATTTTTTTGGTTGCAGCCGTCGTTGTTTGGTGGGCCCGGGCTGGATTCGAACCCGCCAGCTCAGGTGTACGTGGCTGGCGCCTTAGCCCG
This sequence comes from Perodicticus potto, assembly GCA_963574655.1. Classification (NCBI taxonomy): domain Eukaryota; kingdom Metazoa; phylum Chordata; class Mammalia; order Primates; family Lorisidae; genus Perodicticus; species Perodicticus potto. The sequence goes on from CAUYRH010023428.1 coordinate 1,837, forward strand.
GTGAGCCACAGGAGCTGAGCCATTGTTTTACATTCTTAACAGCAATGCACGAGGGTTACAATTTCTCCATATCCTCACCAAACTTATTAATGTTGCCTGTGTTGTCTTTTTGATGATAGCCATCCTCATAGGTATAAAGTGGTACTTCACTGTAGTTTGGGGGTTAGTTTTATATTTATTTATTCATTCACTTATTTATTTCTGAGAAACAGTCTTGCTCTGTAACCCAGGCTGGAGGGTGTAATCATAGCTCACTGCACCCTTGAACTCCTGGGCTTAAGAGATCCTTCTGCTTCAGCCTTCTGAGTAGCTGGGACTACAGGTGCATGGCACCACATCTGGCTAGTTTAAAAGTTTTTTTGTAGAGATGAGGTCTCAATATCTTGCCCTGCTTTGTCTCAAACTCCTGGCCTCAAGCAATCCTCCCGCTTCAGCCTCTCTCCTGAAGTGCTGGGGTTACAGGCATGAGCCACCCTCTTGGTAGATTTGATTGGCATTTCCCTAATAACTAATGATGTGGAGCATTTTTTCCCTGCTTACTGGTCATTTGTTTGGATAAAAATCTATTCAAATTCTTTGGCCATTTAAAAATAAGGTTATAAGACTGGGCATGGTGGCTTCATGCCTGTAATCCTAGCCCTCTGTAACACTGTGGTGAGAAAATTGCTTGAGCTCAGGAATTCAAGAGCAGCCTGAGCAAGAATGAGGCTTTGTCTCTACTAAACATAGAAATGTTAGCTGGGGGGCGGCGCCTGTGGCTCAAAGGAGTAGGGTGCTGGCCCCATATGCCAGAGGTGGTGGGTAAAAACCCAGCTCCGGCCAAAAACTCCAAAAAAAAAAAAAAAAAAAAAAATATATATATATATATATATATGAGCTGGGCATTGTGGTGGGCACCTGTAGTCCCAGCCACTTGGAAAGCTGAGGTGAGAGGATTGCTTGAGCCCAAGAGTTTGAGGTTGCTGTGAGCTATGATACCAGGGCACTCTACCAGGGCAATAGAGTAAAACTCTGTCTCAAGAAAAAAAAGTTGTCTTTCTATTGCTGAGTTGTAAGAGTTCTTTATATACTCTGAACAGCAGTCCCTTATCATAAGTATGACTTGGCAAATACTTTCTCCCATTTTGTGTTTGTTTTCACTTTCTTGATGGTGCCCTTTGATACACAGGAGTTTTTAATTTTGATGAAGTCCAATTTATCTATTGTCTTCTTCTGTTATTTGTGGTTTTGATGTTATATCTAAGAAATTGCATAATTTTTCAATGCCTGGTACAGAGTCAATCCTCACTGTCATTTTTTTTTAACCCCCTAGATTTTTTCCCTGGTTACTCTCGCATGCATATTTTCCCACGTGAACTTGAGAATCAACCCATCTGTTTCCAAAAGCAATCTTTTAGTATGTTATAAAAATTGGAGTCATTGTAAATATCATGATTTGTGAAAACTGACATCTTTACAATAGTATGTAGTACATCTTCCTGTTCAAAACCAGAATGTGTCTTTATGTTTATTCTGACTCCTGAGTCCCTCAGCAGCATTCTGAATCCGTCTTCTTAAAGATTTAACACATTCGTAACCGTTGTTTGTGTTGATGCTCATAGGAATGAAATCATATTTTCTGTTTGCTGATTGCATGTAAGAAACCTACTTCATTTATCAGTCTTATAACTAATTATCTTTTTTTATTGATTCTTGATAGTGAAATATTTAATTAATAATTCCTGAGTAAATTATCTTGAGTTAGAGGTTTATAGTCATATCATCATCTAAAAATGATAATTAGTGTTCTCCTTTCCTATTTTCCTACCTCTGGTTTCTTTCCATTGTGTAACTGTAGAGGCCAACGCTTCCCAAACAAAGTTACATTTAACATTGTTAGTGGTATTAGTGGAAATCCTCATTTTGCTTGGAAATGCTTCCAGCATTTATAGACTTTGCAGAGAGGCAGCTTCCTGTGTTCCTTTCTGAGTCTTTCTTCTGCTGTGCTCTCTTTGTTAGGTTTCATACAGTGTTATGCTGGCTTCAAAAAAAGGATTTGGAAACTTTCCTGCTTTCTCTTTGCTCTGGAACAATTTAAATAGCAGGTAGAATTCACCCGTGAAACCATCTGGACCTGACACTTTTTTTGGGTATAACTCTTTGAAAACATTCTCAATTTATTCTACAGTATTTGGTATGTTTCTTTTTTTGGTGTGTATTAAAAAAAATTCTTCTGGAATTAGTTGTAATATTTTCTATTTTCCTAGAAAATCATCTAGTCTATTCAGGGTTTTTAACACGTTTGCTTAGATTGAGTTAAACGTTTATGATTCTATTAATGAGTGCATTGCATATGGTTCTTTCCCATCTCTCATTTTCATTTTGTGTATTTGATCCTTAAAGAGCTGCCGGTGATGGTGGTAGGGGGGGTCTTCTTCTGCTCATATGACCAATCTGAGGCTGAGGGTTCTGGATCATGGAATCTCCCAAGGCCCGACCAGTTTGGTTGTGTTTGCAATGACTTAAGAAAGATATTCCTTCTTTACCTGGCTTTAGCTGTGATTGATTGTTTACTGTGTTCAAGCTCTTCACTTTCACTTTCTCATTTAATTCTCACACCATCTCATTGTTCTGCTAGGTAGTATTGCATTGTCCATTATTTTACCACTAAGGTAATAGAGACTCAAAGAGTTAAACTAATCCCTTGAAGTCCCACAGCTAGTAGCTGGCAAAGCTGTCATTTCAACCCCCCAGAATGCCTCTGAGTCCATTCTTGGTACATACCCTCCTACCATGCCATTCTGCCCTCACTTTTACCTCCCCCAGTATCAGCAATGCAGAAACATCCTCAGTTGGTGGACTTCTAACTCAGGCTCTGTTTTTTCAGATGCCTCATAGTGTGACACCACCTCCATCATAGTTCACTGTGAATGTAGAATTGCAGGTGTGAGCCACTGAGCCCAGCCCTGGCTAATTTGAAATTTTTTTATTTCTAGAGGCAGGGTCTCATTAGGTTGCCCAGGCAGGTCTCAAACTCCTGGCCTCGAGTGATCTTTCCACCTGGGCTTCCCGAAGTGCTGAGATTGCAGGTTTGAGCCACTCTATCGGACAGATGTAGAATTTGTAATCCAGTGGGATTCTCATTTAAATAGCAGAACAATAATTTTTAAAAGCAAATCATCAAATCATAGTACCTTTAAATACAGTTGCAGAGAGCTCCCAGGACTAGTTCGAATCACACACGCCTGACCCTTAATAGCTAGATGCCTGGGGCATGCCACTTCATCCTTCTGGGCCTCAGTCCTCACATCTATAAAATGTGGGTAATAACATACATTTTTTTTCACATGGTAGGGATGCGTGGTAGGATTGATGATGTCTCACAGGGATACTTGGCAGTGTTTTCTTTTTTATTATTGCATAAAATAGTAGTATGTTTCATTGATGGTCTTAGCTTAGATGACATATGCTAATAATGACATGGTTGTTACGAAAATGAAATGAGATAATATGAAGTGAAAAGCCCTGTAAAAATTCAGGTGAAACAGTGTAGGAAGCACTACCAGGACTACTACCTTGCTGTTGACCTTGGGCAAGTTACCTCCATTGTGTGGTCCCCAAATTTCCCTCTCTGGCCTTCCTTCTCAGCAAAATGAGAGATTTATTTAATTCATTAATTCAGTAAACATCTACTGAGCACATTTTCTGGGCCAGGCACGGTGGCCCTGGGGGATATGAAGATGTGAGACAGGGCCAGACTGCCTTGATCAGCAGAACGCGACAGGGGACAGAGACCTTCCTTGTCATCGGTGCTGCAGTGCAGGAAAGGTAGAGGCTGGGAACTTGAGCTGATCTTGAGGGTCTCCTCCAGCTTCAAATTCTATCCTTGTGGGGACTAGGAGGAGAAGTAGACAGGGTAAGCATATCTGGGGAGGCCCTATAACATAGGGGTGAATGTACATGCTCTGGATTGGGCTACTTCTGTCACTTTCTAGCTGTGTGACTTTGAACTAATGACTTAACCTTTCTGAGCCTCTGGAGCTTTACCTATAAAATGGGAGTGACAATAATCCCCCCTCATAGGATCGTAGTGAGTGTTTTTTCTTTTTTAAGGCACGCATGAAACAAAGTTTATTGAGGAAGAGAAAGATTTATAGAGTAAGAGTAAGACAGAAGCTTAGAGAGCAAGAGACAGTGAACGGCCCCCATTGTCGAGACAAGGAAAAAGGCCCACTATAAGTGTTAAATGTGAGGTAGTATGTAAAGCTCTTGGCTTAGAGCATGGTATACTCCTATGATAAGCAACTGATGAACAGTAGCCTGCCTCTCTCCCTCCCTCCTTCTTTTTCCTTCTCTCTCCTTTCTCCTTCCTGTTTTTCCTTTTCTGCTTCTCCCTCCCTCCTTCCCCTCCTTCTTCCCTTCAATTTTACTTTCTGTATTAGAGAAGCAAAACTTGCTGGAGCAGGAATCCCCTGTCTAAACTTTCCCACTTTCTATTTGGAGGTTGGCACAGAAACACCAGCTGTGCTGAACAAATTGGCTTCCCCCATTGCTGGTCTCTGCAAAGGTTCCTACCCTTGCTGGAAGTTTCTGGTATTTTCTTCCATGATTGCCCAGTAGCTGAAGGGTTTCAAGTAGGATGTTTTCCTTCATGAATCAGGGTAGACACAGAATATAAGGTCAGGGTACTTTTCAAGGGTCTATGAACGGGGCGGCGGCTGTGGCTCAAAGGAGTAGGGTGCCGGCCCCATATACTGGAGGTGGCAGGTTCAAACCCGGCCCTCGTCAAAAACTGCAAAAAAAAAAGGGTCTATGAACAAGTTGGAGATCTGAAAAAAGTTATTGGTTCCAAACTATGAAAACTGTAAAAACAAGAAATGTTTAATTAAAAATCTATAAAATGTGGGTGGCGCCTAGAGCTCAAACAGCTAAGGCGGCAGTCACATATATCAGAGTTGGTGTGTTTGAATCAGGCCCAGACCTGCCTAACAATCACAACTACAACCAAAAAATAGCTGGGCATTGTGGCGGGTGCCTGTAGTCCCAGCTACTTGGGAGGCTGAGGCAAGAGAATCGCTTAAGCCTAAGAACTGGAGGTTGCTGTGAGCTGTGACGCAAGAGCACTCTACTCAGGGTTATAGTTTGAGGCTCTGTCTCAAAAAAAAAGAAAAAAGAAATCTATAAAATGTAACATTGTGTTAACTTCATTAATTGTTAAATTTAGTGTTTCTTTATATTTGAAAACAATTTGTTGGTTGGATTTTTCTCAATTTTCAAGAGTTCCCCAATATATGCAGTAATTACTGAGAAATTATAGCTAATTGTAAATTAAGTGAGTTTTTTGCCAGTTGTAAATTAAATGAGTACATTTAGCCAAATTCAATAGCAAAATTATTAAAAACCCTTTCAAAAACTTTACAGTTAAAATTGCTAATATGGAATATTTTAAAGTGTTTTATACAATGTAACTCCTCTCTAGGGTCTAGGAAAGCCTTTGAAATGCCTCTGCTGTGCTGGGGAGACCATTAGCCCTCTTTTTGGTTCTTCTATTTTTTTTACCCCATAGGAGAGCTGATTTTCCTGGCCCTTTGTGAGACATCTAATATTTAGAATTTGTAGTCACTTTTGAAAACATTCACAATGTAATAAAAAATTGCAAGATATTAAACTATAGATCAGTTTGATCTCAAGTAGTTTTAAAAATTCATACATGCATTTGAAAAAAAAAGACTAGAAAGAATTATACTAAAATGTTAATGGACTCTCTAGGTAGAACAACACGCATAATTATCCTTTTTTTTTTTTTTTATAGTTTTCATACTTTCCAAATTTTCTACAATGAAAATGCATTACAATCAGAAAAACAATTTTGGGCAGTTAAAAAATTTTTTTTCTTACTACAAAAGTAATTTACACTCATTATAGAAAAATTGCAAAATACATATAAGCATAAGGAATGAAAAGAAACATGCAAATTCCGCCCACCCAGAGACAACCACTGGGTCCTTCCAGACCTTTTTATGCATACATAAACATTTATATTTTTATCACAAAACAGGATCATTCTGTACATACTACTGTTTTGAAACCTGCTTCTTTCCTTTACAATGTATGTTGATAACTTAAGAAAAAAAATGCCAGCAGCACGTTTTTGCAAGATGATTTTGAAGGCAGTGAACTACTACATTATGAGAATAATCCATTATTTACTTAACCCCTAATTAATAGACATTTATGTTGCTTCCAAATTTTAACTATTACAAATAGTGCTGCAATAAAAATATTTTAAATCATCTGAGAATCTTTCATTTTCATAAGACAATCATAGAACACTACCCAACACACATTTATTTTTGAAAGACAACAGGCTCTGAGGATTCAGGGGTAGTTGGCAATGCCTGGTCTGGAAGAGTTCCCTCCAGGAGGAAGAGAGTGGCAGGAGTGACCAACTCTGACTTGAGAAAGTCAGGGAAGGCTCCTCTGGGAGGAAGCATTGAACTGGGACTTGAAGCTTGAGCAGGAGTTCACCAGGTAGACTAGGTGAGGTGGGCAGGGAGACTTCAGAGGCATTCACAGCAGGGCCGGGGGAAACGAGGAGGCAGCTTTTTATCTAGAGCCTGTGGTGTGCTGGGTACTTCCATGTAAGTTTTCTCATTGATCCTTACGACATCTCTGCCAAGTAATCGTTCTCATCCCATCTTCTAGCCAGAGAAACTGACGTTCCAGTGTTTACTTAGCTGGAGCTAGAGCCGGGATTTGGACCTAGGTCTCACTTACTCCTAAGCCCAAGCTTGCTCTTTCTTCCTTTCTTCTTCTCTTTCCACTGAAGAAGGAAGTTCTGTGCTCCCAGGGAAGGTAAGAACAAGATTAATTCCTTTTCTTCTCATCTGGAATCTCTTGGTAGCCGAACATCTCCAACCATTTTAAGACCCGCGCTGCCCACTGCAAAGGGAAGTAGTTAAATCCTGGCCCTGTGTCCTCTCTTTTAGTGGGCATTCCTTACAGAGCTTGAAAGGAAGATTGACACAGCCAGCCACCATCTTGGGCTCTGTCTTTTGCCCCCATTTGGACAAGTCTGTGTCCTCTCCGTGGTACCTCATTTGTCTTATCACGGAGACACACAGTTAGCCTCAGAGTGACATGTTTTGGGAATGGTGAGACATTCAGTGGAACAACAGTATTGGGAATAGGATAGGGAAGAGTAGAGGGTGGGAGAGGGGTGCAGGAGGTGGAGGGGCCATATTAAGGCGCATGTTAGTGACTTTCATTAGGGAAATGACATGGTCGAATGGTTCCTTAGGAAGAAGAGTCAGGCAGCTCTGGAAAGGCTGGTTTGGCCTCCAGAGAGAAAACAGGTTATGGACCCAAAATAAGAAGAGTTAACATTTTTGATTGTCAGACATGTTCTAAGCATTTGAAAATATTTTCACTCTCTTAATTTTTATGAGGTAGGTGCCATCATTATCTCTGTTTTGCAGATGAGGAAACCAAAGCATAGAGAGCTTAAGTAACTTATGCAAGGACACACAGTGAGTGGGAAAGGCAAGATTTCGCTGGAGGCAGCTATTCTTAATCCTCAAAGTTTAGCTGTATTTTGCCAAACTGAATGAGGAAGTGTGTTAGTTCTGAAGACAGGGGCCTATTAGTACGATTAGCTGCTGTCTTGCCATGCAGAGTTCAACTTCTGAAGCGTCATACACTCAACAGATATTTGATTAATGATTAAATGTGAAAGGGATGAATCCAAACTAAAACAGTGGCAGAGAGGTGGCGGGGAAGAAATGTCTCTGGATTGGTAACAAGGGGTGAGGAGTAGAGGGGAGGATTCTGGGGGGATGACTAGGAGGTTCCCAGGTGGGTGGAGCGGGAGGATGGTGGTGTCATTAATGTGGAGCAGCCTGCACCAGAAGGAGTTGTCAGAGGTGTCCTAGGGCCATATTAACTTGAGGGTCCCGAGGGTCTCAACCCTGGCTTCTCATGTGAGAATCATATAAAACCTCTTCTTCTGATTTTGATAGCAAAACTAACAGGTTTGCAAATGTCTCATATGCTAATTAAGAAACTAATTAAAACTCATCAGTTCTTAAAGACATATGGTTTATTTAAGGTTGATCCAAGATTGATGTTTGGTTAAATAATATTTTAATAAATCATAAAATAAATTGGCTCTAATAATACTAGTATGGTGTTCCAATTTACTGGATACTTTCAGTAAATGAAAGTATGAAAAAAATGAGATAGTGTAGATAAAAATGTCTCATGATCTTTTTTTTTTTTTTTTGAGACAGAGCCTGGGTATTGCCCTGGGTAGAGTGCTGTGCCATCCCGGCTCATAGCAACCTCCAACTCCTGGGCTGGAGAGTCTCCTGCCTTTGCCTCCCAAGTAGCTGGGACTACAGGCGCCTGTCACAATGCCCGGCTATTTTTTGGTTGCAGCCATCATTGTTGTTTGGCAGGCCTGGGCTGGATTCGAACCCGCCAGCTCAGGTGTATGTGGCTGGCACCTTAGCTGCTTGAGCCACAGGCACCGAGCCATCTCATGATCTTTAAATTAAACCTAGTTCCCTTTGAACCCCATGGCCACTCTGTGGGGTACGTATGGTCATTGGCCCCGTTTTACAGATGAGGAAACCAGAATAATTAGGAGAGGTTAAGGACTCATGCAAAGTGATATCGCAAAGAAATCCATGAGTTAGGACTCAGACCTAGGTCTCCCCGCTATTGCTTATAATAAATTATCCCCAAATGTGCCAGCTCAAAGCAATACATATTTATTATCTCATACAGTGGAGGGAGGTTGGCAACCCGGGAGTGGCTTAGCTGGTACTGCAGCCTGTGAAGGCTTGGCTAGCACCGGCAGTTCCATTTCCAGGCACAGTCACAAGGCTTTGGGCAGGAAACTTCGGTTCCTTTACATGTGGGCTTCTCTCTAGGGCTTCTCCCGGCATAGCTTTACCCAGACTGAGTGATAAGAGAGAGGAAAAGAGAGAGGGGAAAAGAGAGCGGGAGAGAATGGGCGATAGTGAGAAAGAGTAGCCGCAATATAGAACTCTTTTTATGACCTCTCTGGGAAGTAACAGCTCATCAATTTTGCTGTCTGCTGCTCCTTAGAAGTGAGTCATTAGGTCCAGCCCACACTCAAGGGAAGGGACTTTAAGAGGGTGTGAATGCCAGAAGGCAGTGGTCTCTGGGGACCTTCTCAGAGGCTGCCACCCACAGGCAACTTTCTACTGAGGCCATACCACATCTTTGTATGAGTCTAATCATTTTCATCTTTGCAGCTACTCCCCACTTCCCATCCCACAAATAGAACTATTTCATGAACTTGATGAAATTGCAATGTGGCCAGTTTGGGACGATTTATATTTTCTACAGACAACAGCACTGAACTACTTAGCAAACCAGGAAGTGGAAAATGGTTATAAAGAGATCCAATTACTTTCGTTGCCAAGGCAGTGTAAAATGCAACATGGAAAAATGGACTTAATTGGTGAAAAATTAATTAGACAATTAAACTTATTTCTGCTTAAATACACTTAGGTGTTAATTGGTAATCGGACTCGAGGTTTATTTTAAGGTGGATTTGTTATCTTGACTGTGTCCTTTAAGAAATGATCTCTGTTCAATATGCCATGAACACTCCTGGTCTTGCTGAGAAACATTGTCTAGTTCATTGTTACAGTTCTTTTCCAGATAGGACTGATCCGGGTCAGACTAGCCCACAGGGCAAAAAAGCATTTGCTTAGGAAGCCCTTCAAGAGGAAAATCTTTCTCTAGCCTGAGGCCCTTTTCTGGGAAGGCCAAATGACAGTAGGGAAGGCACAGGATTACAAGTGGGAAATAGACTCCTTACATCTCTGCCACTCGCTAGCTCTGTGACTTTGGGCAAGTTACTTCTGCTATCTGCGTTTTGGTTTCTCTATCTGGAAAATGAGGTGGTGGGCGTAAATGCTGTTTAAGTTCATTTCACCTATAAAATCCTATGATTGTCAAGTGCAGGAATTTCACTACAGGAGGGACAGCCTGCAAAGGTTTTCTTTAAAAAATTTTTCTGAGCCTGATCTGTTCTCTAGCACTCATTTTTGCAGAGTACTTGATGTGCTGGTGAGACATAGTGGGATGGATACACGTGAACCTACCTGCTCTCTTCAAATCCAATTGTAATGATGAGAACCAAGAGAATGGGCAAGGGGGCAGGAAGGAACAAGAGAGGGGATGAAAAGGGGAATAAGCTGCAGGGCCTGTAGAAGGAGATGGAAGCCAGAAGCCAGCAGGCTTGCCCCCTGGACCCCCAGCAAGGGCCAGGGATTTCAGGGACTCACAGAAGGTAGAATGAGGACAGCTACGTGAGAGTCTGTATGAATCAATGGGGGTGTCCCTTCTCACCCCAGACTAGCTTTCTCCCTCATCACCCTCAGCTGGGAGATTGGAAGATTCCTCTCTGGAGATGCTAAGCAAGGAAGAAGTTCCCAGTGCAAAAGCCAAGAGGCTTCCAGATCACTTCCTAGCGACAAGCCTTCCTCACACGGAGCTTCCCATCAGTTTGCTTAGTGCCTCTCTCTCTTTTTTTTTGCTGTTTCCTTTTAGAAAACTAAAAAAATTTTAACTGTGCCTGGAATCCTAGCACTTTGGGAGGCTGAAGTGAGTGGATTACTTGAGCTCAGGAGTTTGAGACCGGCTTGAGCAAGAGCGTGACTCCATCTCTACTAAATTAGAAAAATCGACCAGGAGTTGTGGCAGGCACCTTGCTACTTGGGAGGCTGAGGCAAGAGGATCGCTTGAGCCCAAGAGGTTGCTGTGAGCTACGATGCCAGGGCAACAGACTAAGACTCTGTCTCAATAAATACGTACATACATACATAAAATAAAGCATTTTAATTGACAAATAACGATTATATCTTTATGTGGTACAATGTGATTTTTTTTTTTTTTTGTAGAGACAGAGTCTCACTTTATCGCCCTCAGTAGAGTGCCGTGGCGTCACACAGTTCACAGTAACCTCCAACTCCTCGGCTTAGGCGATTCTTTTGCCTCAGTGTCCCGAGTAGCTGGAACTACAGGTGCCTGCCACAACGCCGGGCTATCCGAGGCCAGGTTTGAACCCGCCACGTTCAGTATATGGGGCCGGTGCCCTACTCGATGAGCCACAGGCGCCGCCCACAACGTGATGTTTTGCCCCCTCCGAATGTGAATGCTCAGCCGGGGATCACCAGACATGTGACATCCTCAAAGCCTCCCAATAGGAGAGAAATCAGAAGGGATGGACTAAAGAAACTGAAAAGAGGCTCGGTGCCTGTGGCTCAATGGGCTAAGGCGCCAGCCACGTACACCTGAGCTGACGGGTTCGAATCCAGCCCGGGCCCGCCAAACAACAATGACGGCTGCAACCAAAAAATGGCCGAGCATTGTGGCGGGCGCCTGTGGTCCCAGCTACTTGGGAGGCAGAGGCAGGAGACTCGCTTGAACCCAGGAATTGGAGGTTACTGTGAGCTGTGATGCCACAGCACTCTTTCCAGGGTGACAGCTTGAGGCTCTGCCTCAAAAAAAAAAAAAGAAAGAAAGAAACTGAAAAGAAAAAAAGCACGAGGAACAAAAGAAAAGTATAATAATTTTTCTCAGAGAAAGATGAGAAGATGAACTCATTCAGGTTTCAAGTGAAATATCACTTCTTCAGAGAGGCTTCTCCAGGCCTTGTGTCTTCTGTTACCTCCTGCTCACTAACTCTGCCTTGTGTCAGAAAGAGAGAACAGAGAAATGGAGGGAAGGAAACTATTAGAATAAGTAATATGAAAAGTTCTCCCAGGAGAGAAGGATTTGAATTTCCAGTTTGAAAGGTTCCATTGAGTACCAAATGCAATGAAGCAAGAAAGACCCCACGAAGGCATACGTCTCCTTGTGGGAGAAGAACCCCAGGGATAAAGCAAAGATCTTGAAAGCTTCCCAAGAGATAAAAAAGAAGGTCTTTACAAAGGATTCGCAATCAGAATTGCCTCAGATTGCTCAATAAAAACATCAGAAGTCACTAGAAAATAGAAAAAGGCATCAAAATCCTCAGGGAAAATGATTTCAACCTGTAATTCTACATTCGGCCCAATTATCAATTAAGAATTGAAGAGAAATGAAGACATTTTTAGACATGCAGTTTCTCAAAAGGTGTGCTTCCCACTTTCTTGGAAGAAACCAAGAAAGAAGGTGACTTGGGGTCCTGGGGTTTCCCAAACAGGAGAGTGGCAAAGTCAACGCCCAGGATGATGGAACACGGAAGCCACTAGCCCAACCTGAAGGAGGACTCGGGGGTTCCAGGAGGAAGATCTGTAAGGAAAAATGGAATGGGGAGATGATCTGAATTGTTTGGTGTGTGGAAATAGTAAAAGGCTGTCAGAAGAACTCTAAGAAAAAATTATCGTTAAGTGTCCAGAATGATAAGCGAATGAGAAAAAGGAGAGCTAATTATTAACTTCAGGGAAAACAAAAAAGTTGTACAAGAAGAGAAACATATCTTGGCACACTCGCTCGAGTGAACGAACATCACATAATTATAACAAGGTGAACACTTAGCATTTACTTAGCAAGAGGCATAACTACCTCAAGTAGAGGGGACGGGGTTGCTTCAGGAAAGCTAAATCCTCCTTTGTCAAGCTGACCCTGAGGTGATGGAGAAGCCCAACAAAAGGAGACAGCATCCAAGCCTGTTCTTTAGACAGGAAGATAAATGCCAGAAAATAACTGTACAAAAGAACGATTGCACCAGTTCTGGGGAGAAGAAAAGGAAGGTATTGCTGGGGTTTTTTTTTTTTTATTTGCACCAGAGTCTCACTATGTCACCCTGGGTAGAGTGCTGTGGCGTCACAGCTCACAGCAACCTCAAACTCTTGAGCTTAAGCGTTTCTCTTGCCTCAGCCTCCTATGTAGCTGGTACTACAGGCGCCTGCCACCATGCCTGGCTATATTTTGGTTGCAGTTGTCATTGTTGTTTAGCAGGTCCGGGCCAGGCTCGAACCCACCAGCCTTGGTGTATGTGGCCTGCGCCCTACTCACTGAGCTACGGGCGCTGGGCTGGTATTGCTGTTTTTTGTTAATGGTGCTTTTAGTACTTGCCTTTTTAAAACTTTGCACCATCATGACTTTGAGGAAAATATAGATGAAGTTTCTAAACTCTGCCTGTCAAATACAGACAGTTCACGTTTACTCCTCGTCATCAGCCGGTGTGAGGAGGAATAAGATCACTGCTCGGAGGATCTGGTTCATGCCTGCGCTGCTCCTGGAGTTGCATTTGAGGGGGCCTGGACAGGTTGCTCCCAGATGTCACCCCCCCACTGATGATGGGTGTCCCATCATTCTGTGGTGATGGTGGGGGAGAGACAGCAGAGGACTAGAGTTAAGGATTTAGGTTCGGATTAGTTTCTGCCACATGTTAGCCGAGTGATGTTAGCAAAATAGCACATCTCAAATGTCCCCCATGCAGCCACTGGGACAGACAGTGGGAATACATATCTCTGTCCTTGAGGAATTTCAGGGGAGGGGTGAGTTAATTTCCCCTCAATAAAATGAGAATTTGTTTATTCCCTTATTCAACAGATACTGAGCACCTGCTGTGTAGGATCCTGTCCCAGGATCCTGGGATTGAGCTTAGATAGGTCACCAGGAGAGTCTGGTCCTTGGGCAGGAGCAGACAGTGACAGAGGCTTGGGCTCTAGGTGGCCCAGACCCACAGACACATGGAGGACCAAAGAGAAGCTGGGAACTCATCAGCATGCGGTCCAGGCCCAAACTCTAAGCCCTGGCACTATGTGTGGGGGTGCAGGGTGGGGCGGGTCACTGGCTGAGCTGCATCCTTCTAATTTCGATTCTGAGGACTATCTGCAGAGGGCTGGGAATTTAGGATTTTAGAGGCGAGGTTCCTAAAGAAAAATCTAGGCCACTCATTCCTACATTTTTGTAATTTCATAAATGAGTAACACGCCCAATGTGGTAGGTGGGCCAACAGAGTTACCCACTTCTTACTTGCTACGCAAAGGATATGGAAGAGAAATGTGGCAAAACCCTCAGCTACCATCTACCATCATCTCACAAAAGAAAGGGCTGCTTACCATTAACGAGACAGGAAAGACATAACCTCGAAATAGAAGACAGGCTTTTAAATTGCTCACACTGAACTTCATTCAAGAAAAATGCATTTAGGGACAGTACCTGTGGCTCATTGAGTAGGGCACTGGCCCCATATACTGAAGGTGGCGGGTTCAAACCCGGCCTTGGCCAAACTGCAAAACAGAAAAATAGCCGGGCGTTGTGGCGGGCGCCTGTAGTCCCAGCTACTCGGGAGGCTGAGGCCAGAGAATCGCCTAAGCCCAGGAGTTGGAGGTTGCTGTGAGCTGTGTGACGCCACGGCACTCTACTGAGGGCGATAAAGCGAGACTCTGTGTCTACAAAGAAGAAAAAGAAAAATGCATTTAAAAGAAAGAAAGAAAAATGCATGGGTGGCTCAAAGGAGTAGGGTGCTGGCCCTATATACCGGTTTGAACCTAGGCCTGGCCAAAAACTGCCAAAAAAAAAAAAAAAAAAAAGGCATTATTTTGGCCTACTTTTCTCATTCCATGGTAGTCTTGTGACACCTTGGGCAGTAACCAACACCGAACCATGGCCAACTACAGGTGATATTTTCCTCACCAATCCCTTCCCTTACAGGTAAGGAGAACAGAGGTCCACCCTAAGGCAGGCGTCTGAGATTTTAGCAGCGCCTGGGGCCAGGCTGCACCCCCAGCCTCTTCCTCAGCTTTCTGTCGTACCACCTGTGCAGCTCGGGTGAGCGGTGAAGCATGGAATCACTGACTAGCTCTTGCCAGAATGAGAGGTGAGAAAGAAACTTGGGAGTGACTTCGTTCTGAGGCCAGTGCCCTCTCTCACGTCTTCCTGACATGCGCAGACTGCCTGCAGGACGACCACACCTCCTCTGGTTTGGCTTCTTTCTTCTGTTTCCTTCTTAGCCTGTCTCTGGGATTCCTTGCCACTGGACTCTTCTCAGTCTTTGCCCTCCTTGACTTCTGTAGGGGTAGAAGAGTTTGATGTTGCTGACCATCCTCCTGACTTGAACCTCTGTATCCCCGTGACATGGAGGCACCAGTATCTGTTGGTTCCCTTCCTGATTCCAAAGTGACTCTTTGCCCTTTACTCATTCCTCTTTCTGTCTTGCAAATGTTGGTTTTCCCTATCCTCATCCTTTGATGCTCTCATTCATTATCATTTACATAGAGACAATTTTTGGCTTTTTTTTTTTTTTTGAGAGAGAGAGTCTCAAGCTGTTGCCCTAGGTAGAGTGCCATGGCATCACAGCTCACAGCAACCTCCAACTCTTGGGCTTAAGGGATTCTCTTGCTTCAGCCTCCCAAGTAGCTGCGGCTATAGGCGCCTGCCACAACGCCCAGCTATTTTTTTGTTGTCATTGTTGCAGCTGTCCTTGTTGTTTTAGCTGGCCCAGTCCAGGCTCCAACCTGCCAGCCTCGGCGTATGTGGCCAGTGCCTATCCACTGAGCTATGGGCGCCACCCAATTTTGAAGCTTTTTTATCTGCAGTGCCATCCTCTCTTCCAAAGCTTCAGACTCATATTGTTGGTGGATATTTTGACATTTTTACCTGGAGCTCTGGAAGGCACCTAAAGTAATACGTTGGAAACAGAAAGCTTTCTTTTCTTTCTAAACCTACTCTCTTTCTGTTTTTCCTGTCTTGGTTAACGAGATCACCCCTCCATTTTACCTCTTTAATCTAGATACTTGGAGTTAATCGTGATCCTCTCTGCCAGTTTTGGATAAGTCACAAATGCAACCCAGACTTTCTCAGAAATGTCTGTTTAATCCACCCACCTTCATCGTCACTGCCTGGCTAGCTCACTTTTGTGGAGTAGTACAAAGGTCCACTAATTTGTCTCCACACCATCATGCCATCACCTCTCTGAAGCCCAACCTGCTCCTCCCTTACTTATGAAACCTCCATCAGAATGAAAATAAAACAAGGAGAATTTTTAAAAGAATAATATTCAGTGCTGATGAGGATGCTGTGAAATAGGCAATCTCATTTATTGCTAACAGAAATGCAATTTGCTGGACCCCTTTTCCAATACAATTTAAAAAATCCATAGTAAGACTTAAATATATTCAGTCTTTGATTAAGTAATTTCATTTATGAGAAACTAAGGAATAACCCTATCTGTGAAAAAGTTTCATACTTTTATAAAAGCTTATTTATTACATCTTTTTATATACAGAAAAGTTGGAAATAACCTAACTATATTAAAATAGAAATAATCTGTGATATTGGATGGCCTATTACACAGCCATTAAAAATGATTTGCTCATAGGAAAAAGATAAAATAAAATATACCAAAATGTCAATAGTGATTACTTCTAACTACTGTAATTATGGATGCTTTTAATTTTCTTCTTGGCAATTTTCTATATTTTCTACATTTTCTACCATAAATTACCATTATAATTAGATAAGAAATTTATTTTTCAATGACGCTCAGAGTAAGTTTATGGTAACAGTGAACAAAAGCAACCTACCAAATTATACATGAAACACAATCTCTTTTTTTTTTTTGTAGAGACAGAGTCTCACTTTATCGCGCTGGGTAGAGTGCTATGGCATCGCACAGCTCACAGCAACCTCCAACTCCTGGGCTTAGGCGATTCTCTTGCCTCAGCCTCCCGAGTAGCTAGGACCACAGGCACCCGCCACAACGCCTGACTATTTTTCTGTTTTGCAGTTCATCTGAGGCCGGGTTTGAACCTGCCACCTTCGGTATACGGGGCCGGTGCCCTAATCGATGAGCCACAGGCACCGCCCCCGCAACACAATCTCAATACAAACACAAATACGAGTGTAAGGAAATGAAACAAACTGTTCACAGTGTTTGGCTGTTGGTGACGGCATTGTGGGGGATTCTTATGTTGATTTCACCTTCCCAATTTTTCAACTAAAATTGGAGAAGTGTACGCCCCCCACCACACACACTGCTGAGAAACTCTTCATTGCCTGCAGGTTCTGATTCCCATCCTTCAGCATGCCCTCCATGCCACCGTGACCCCAAGTGATGTTTTAAAAAAACTGTTACATAATTCACATTCCACAAAATTCATTCTTTTTAGGTGTACAACTCAGTGGTGTTTAGGATTTTCACAAAGTTGTACAACTATCACCCCCATCTGATTCCAGGAAGGTTTTTATCACCCCCAGAGGAAACTCAGAACTAATTAGCAGTCACTTCCTCCTTTCCCCTATCTATAGCCTTTGTCAATCACTAATTTACTTTCTGTTTCTATGGATTTGTCTTTTCTGGACGTTTCATACAAGTGCAGTGATACCATGTGTGGCCTTTCGTATCTGGTGTCTTTTACTTGGCATAATGCTTTCGAGGCTCTTTCACAGGGTAGCAGGTCCCAGTGCTCCTTGCTTCTTATCACATGATAACATTGCACTATGCGGATAGACCACATTCTGTTTTTTTTTTTTTTTATTAAATCACAGCAGCGTACATTAGTGCAATCAAGGGGTACAATGTGCTGGTTTCATATACAATCTGAAATGTTTCCATCTAACTGTTTAAAATAGCCTTCATGGCATTTTCTTTTTCTTTTTTTTTTTTT
>CAUYRH010023429.1:0-20699 GCA_963574655.1 Perodicticus potto
TTTTTTTTTTTAAATAATTTTATTAAATCATAATTGTGTACATTGGTGCAATCATAGGGCAGAATGTGCTTCATATACAATCAGAAACATTTTGATCGTACTGTGAGAGATAGCCCTCAAAAAAACAAATTTCTTATCTAACAGAACTTTAAATAAATTAATTTTGAAGGCTAGCAGATATATCTATGTGTCAAAATAAACCCTCTGGTCATATTTGATTAAGGTCTACCTAATGACCTTATCTTGATTGTTTCCAATGACAAAATGTCCAAATAATACAACAATTACAGGTACTAGGAAGTAGGAGTTCGATACTTTTTTGAGGAATGCAACTTAACTTAAAAGATGTAGCCACAGGTGTAATACCAGGAATTAGGGAATTGACATTTGTTGAGGAGATTATTTGGGGGATTTTGGCTACCAAAAGACTTGAGATAGAGGAAGACAGAAAGTTCAACAAAATATTCAACTTGAGCTAGTTGTGGTAACTTTTCTTTATTTCTTCCTATAGAATAAATATGTCTTCGTAAATTCCAGCTGGTCTCTTACCCACCCAGAGGAATTAAAGGAAGTTTACGGTGCTAACCAGTTTGCTAAAACATTTCAGCAGCAGTGTTTTTTCTGAATACATTATAGAACTGGTGTGGATAACAAGTGGGAGAATTAGGCAAATAAATGGCAGAAAATTTAAACAAAGGCCATGTTCTCTTGCCTTTTCTTTATTTTCTCCAAGGCCAACCCTTCAAAAATCCTGCTCATATTATATTAGCTTAGCTTTTCACCAGTTGTATTCAGTCTATTGAATACTATAAATGCAAGAATTTTTTAGTCCTCTCATATGTATTAAGAATTATTTCATTCTATTTTATATATAAATTTCCTAATAGAATACAATATTCAAGAATAATTGTAAAGTAGGAGAGGTTGCCACATCTACTTTTGGTCTTAGAAATCATTTGATTACAATACAGCAAAGTCTATTTGATCTTAGTAAGTCCTACTTCTGCAAACATAATTTTTGATGTTTCTGAGATGGTGAAATAGAGATACAATTAATCTACTACCCTCTTATCAAAGCCAATAAAAAGTGTGCAAGAAAATATAATATGATCACACCATTAGCAATAATGAATTTTTTATCACCTGGTAGCAACTAAATAATAAATTATTTTCAATGGCTTTTTAATGAGATGAAAGATAATCAAGATTTGCAATAAAGTGCTAAAGTATCCAATTTGAATAATCGGTCTGTTTCCTGTGAAAAATGAATTCCTCAAATCTTTCTCTGGAATTAAAAATCGTTTAATCACAATCAAGAATCACAAAAAGATCAGTTACTAGACAACAAATACATAACCACATCGTCTATTCACTGCTATCTTTAACAAAACTGGTACTTTAAACTTTTAAGTGAACTACTTAATTAAATAACAGTAATATTATTATTATTTAATAAAGAAACAAATGTAGTACTATTGAAGATACATGTGTTCCATTAATAACATCTTAGTATTTGATTTTATGTTCTTAGCATACTTTTTGTCTTTATATTTTTATATGTGTACATGAATGCAACCATATGTGCACAAGTTCAAATGCCAAAAATAAACGAGGAAAGAAAATTGTAATGCACATGTTTTTTTATGTGTTTATAAATGACTGGATTGTCAAATATTTACAGAAATTTCCCTACCAAAATCTTAATTATCAGAATGTGAGACCATTCTCGAATGTCTTTTAAGCAACTCTCATTTCAAAGGTTCCATTCCTGCTTTATCATCTCCACTTCCCTAAATGGTACCATGATAAAGTAGGGTGGATTTCAGTTTATTTTGTTTTATTAGCAGCAGAGTTCCCCTTCATTCTGGAATAACTTAAGTGGAGTTTGCCATAAAAATCCAGAAACGTCTGAAAAGGGAAAAGTGGGTGTGTTTTGGTGTGGGACTGTTGGCTCTTGGAGTACATTATTAAACTTCAAGACACCGGAGAATATAGCTTTCAAACACTATCAGTGTGAAAAACTGGTGAGCTTTTGGAATACATCTACTCCTAGACTTGGTATCCATGACCTTACACTTTACGTGAAGATGCAAACTAAGTATTACCATGTTCTCATTAATAATTAAAACATAGTTCTCATCTCCTCATTTAGCTTCAGAAACAGTACTGCAAATATCAACAAAATGAACGGCTTAAACCTAATCTGAAAAACATTAAACTTAATGCCATCTTTCTTCAAACCCCAGTATAACTTCCAGCTAATTTCTACTCCTATAATCACCATTCTATTAAATATTGCCGAGTGTCACTGCCATTCAATCAAGCATAAAAGAACCTATACCCATTTTTTTAAGTTCTATTGATTATCAGTTTAAAAACTTTCTCCAATTTTCTTTTTTGCCATCCTTGACATTACTAAAACCAATCTTCCATTCTCACAAGGGGTGGGGGGGACCCACAAGCTGAAAGCCATGTGTGGCCTTCTAGGTCCTTAATAGCAGCCCTTTGAGTGAATCCAAATTTACAGAAAACATCAGAGAAAGACGAAGTTTTTCTTTCCCCCATTAATGAGTAAAAAAAAAAACAATCTTGAAATCACAAGCCACAGGCTTCTGACCATTACCTAATCCAAATGCAGATATGGTTATTCTGGTTATTATATTTTCTTTACATAATTTTCTACTGCATGTGAGTTAAAACCCACCCCCTTTATAAAGGTGCAAACAGCTGTTTGTATTCTGTTTTATACTTATACCTACAGCTGTATTTTATACACAACTCCAGCTTGCTTTCCATGAAAAAGTTGATTACAGAATCCTGAGTATGGCACCCTTACTCTAGCTACCAATTTATTACTTTTTTGAGCAGCAATATTTTCAATGACTCAAGAAAGTCTGGTTTATCCCACAGAACCCAGTTCCAATGTCACTACCTCTAGCAGTGCTAGCTTTTTTGGTTTGAATGCAGACTCTGAACGAAAGGCGAGTGCAAGTAATTTATTTGAGAGGTGATCCCAGGAATCATTGAATGGGAAACCGAAAGAGAGAAGGAATCCAATTATGAATGTGACTAGAACAGATGTGTTACTGAAACTGTTGTAAGTATGCGAAACCTTGAAGAAAAAATAATCAAGGGGTCATCGTTGCTAGGGGAAATAAAAATAGTATACACTTTGAAATCAACAAATTGTAATACATATTTTTTTTATAACTAGGCATGCTGTTTTTGGAAGGTATAGAACAGATATAATTTGTGAGAAAAAGCATCCAATGTATACACCCCTAACATGAAGCAAATTTATATCTTTCAAGTGAAGGCTACAACCCAATTATTGCACAAGAAGACGGGGAAAGGGGAGAGAGAGGAAAGGGGAGGGAAAGGGTGAGAGGAGAGAGGATAAAGGGTGAGATCACACTTGTGGTGCATATTTGAAGGGTCAGGAGAAAACTTCTAAATACGGATCAAAAATGTTTTCACATAGTAAATGAGAAAATCTCATGAATGTTTTATCAATCAGGTTGATAAAAATGTCTCAGATTGTATGTGAAACCTGCACACTGTACCCCATGATTGAATTATTATACACAGCTATGATTCAATAAAAAAAGGGGGGGAGACATTAAAGAGATTTGCAAAAATGTAAAAAAAAAAAGGAAACTTTTCAATTAAATCTTTATTTATTTAATTTTTTTCAGTAAAAGATATTTTAATTAACTATTTTTGAAACTCTTAAAATTTTATTGCAGGTTGTTGTATGGGTACAAATGATTAGGTTACATCGTTTGCATTTGTTAAGCAAAGTTCAAGTTATAGTTGAGCCCTTCTCTTTTTAAATTTGAGAATATTGTCACATTGAAATGGAAAAAACTTAATTCTTAAGTTGCATTTTTGTTTTTTAATTAATTAATTAATTTTTTTTTTTGCAAGGTGAATGAATGTATCAGTGAATGAACACAGTCCCCTCTGGGGCAAAGTGAATGAATGCATCAATGAATGGACACAGTCTATTCATGGAATTGAGGCCCAGGAAATTCACATGAAACTGACCTAGGCATAGGAAATGGGGGTTCCACATTTAGTCCTAAGTGTAAGGTGAAGGAGACACCAAGGCACAGGTGTCTCCTCTGCTATTGTCCAGTCTTTTTGGCTATTGGAGCCTCCAGTGGGGGTTGGTGGTCCCCCTCCTTGCCTGTCATCCAGCCAGCTGGCTCTTCAGCTGGCTGCCACAGCACTGACACTGCCAAGGAGAAGGCGGCAGGTTCGCTAGCTCCACTGGGCTGGCTAGGACGCCAAATGTCCTGCATCAATTCTCCCTCTTCGAGTAGAAACTCTAACTGCCGTTAGGCAAAAAGGGCAAAGACTCGATCAAACTGCTTCCTGCTGAATCGGGCGATGATAGAAGGGGGCAGTTAGGGTTTCTCCGGAGGGAGAGTGATACAGGGGTTCATGGACTGGAACCATCTTTATTGCATGTGGCTTGATGACATTTCTGGAAAAAACAAATCTGATTAGTATAATCAGTAATAGGCAAAGATAGAACAGTATCAGGTCAGAAGCACTTATTCAGTGATGCTAAAGGAAAACCATATTAGGAATTTTTTTGCTGTTTCCTGAATAATAACTTCAAACTTTCTTTTGGCTCACAAGTGTAGGTGGTCTGTAGTTGGCTGTCTTCATTGCCTGCCTCCGTTGAAGATGGAGGGTTCCAGGACTTTACTCGTGAATGATGTATACAGGAATCGACTCCTATAACTTTAACAGTAGAAGAAGACAAGATAACAGGAAAGGGGGATTCCCAAGTTGGGGTCAGGGAAGGTGAATTAGAGGGAAGAGTTTTGATCATGAACAGATCTCCAGGAGGGAAAAGTTCCTGTTGTAGTTAGTATGTCCCTCCCCAAACGGGGAGCAGGACTTTCAGGGATGATTAGGGAGGCATGAGAGAACAGCAATCATCCCAATTGCAGCTTAGAGGCTGGGAGAAAAATTTGGTAACCAGCTTTCCAGACACCCCCTGTATAGTTATGGATTTGGGAGATAAAAGACCAGGGCTAGAGAGAAGTACAGAAAAGGTTGCTGCAGTGTCCAAAAGAAATTTTATCTCCTGGCGCTCCGCTATAAGGCAAACCTGGGGCTCTTGAGGGGTGATGACACAAGCTGGAGCCATGAGAATTTGCCCCAGGCACCCTCAGTCCAGATTGGGCTCCGATGGAGTCCCTGTTCCAGGAGGCCTTCCCCTCTGGGGACAGGCCACCCTCCAGTGGTCACACTTGCATTCTGGACAGGGGCCAGGTGGCTTGCCCAGCCAGTGGTGCACAGTGGAAGCACTTGTTTTATATTATATTATATATAATATATATCCTACAGAAATGTAAATAGCTAGGCCAAATAAGATTTCAATGAGTCATATAAATTCAGGCTCTTTGATTATTTTGTCTGTTGGCTGCTTGCTACCTCACTTATTGAATTTTCACACTGGAGTCAGAATATCCCTGTCATCCCTAAGGTTGGTTGTTAGTGACAGGACAGAACTTCAAGCTCTTTAGGCAACACACCTACCCCTATGATCACGTGTGTCTTACCCAGAGGAGGGAAACGAGGGAAAGAGTCACCCATGGCTTCAAGTTGCTTCTTGCCCTTCTTGTACATTGACAAAGACTCTTTCTTTGACCAGACTTGAGTCAGGTGCCACCGAGCACTTGTCTTGACTTGACTCTGACCTTGGGCTTTCATGCTTTCGTGCACTCCTTGAGGAGTCCAGTTTCAGCAAAAATCCTAAGTCAGCTCAGCAAGAATCCTGTGAGGTGTGTTTATTCGGCCATGTCCCCACTTCCCTGAGGTTTCCTCTAAGTAATTTTCTACCCACTGATTCCCACTTGGCTCTGTGGCTATGAACCCCGAGTTGTCTGTGGTATATTCAGAATTGAGCCCAGTTCTAAAGTGAAGTTCTTTTCCCCTATTGCAGTCGTGGCTGAGTGAAGTCTGTTTTTATTACTTTAACTACTCACACAAGTGTGTAGGCACACACAGGTCCTACCAGACAGGTCCCGGTACGACTGTTTCCATCCACTCTGAAGTGGCCTAACTGTGCTTCTGCATCCTTGGTCCAGAGAAAGTGTTCTTTTTGAAGCACACATAAAAAAATAGCATACCTAAGTGAAATTAGTTAACAGACTTACATACATGTTTGCATTTTTTTCTCTTTAAATTTTATTGAAAGTACAACTAGAGGAGCAGAGGTCAGGATATTATTAAATATAGGATTAGCTTAAAGGAACAGAAATTGAAAGTTTCAGAAAAACTGAAGACAACTGCGCACACAGGCCTGCGCTGAGCACACAGAGGGGTAAACGTTAACATTTTTAACCTTTCCTCAAACTTTAAAATACTTAGAAGTACATTATATCATTTAAGTAAATCAAGAGTACTTACAAGTACATTAAATCATAAGATGATGTAGGAAAAGTAAGCATTGCTTTTTCCAGATTAACAACATATGATTCATTTCTGGTAATTTTGAGATAATACACTCTAAATTTGCACACTCACGTTATTAAATAAGTGTTAAATTTTCATTCGTGCTGGTGACAGCAGAGGTGGTTGACAGTTCATGAGCATATTCTGGATAATTTCCTGAAAGACACACTTCTAATTACAACACTTTGTTATATCATGTAGCACCTGGTCCCAGGACGCTCCGGCTCTGCTGGTGGCATCAGGTTGAATTACTTCATTTGCAAATGTAAGGCTTCCATTTTATTAATTGAAACTGCTTTTGCGATAAGGGTATAGAAAATAGCTACACTGCTTCAGAGAAGAAAGATCTTTGCATGACAAAATATTTTGATGTAGTGCAGAATAAGAGTAAGGGATAAGGTGGAAACCTTTACCCTGGTAACCTCTCTTGTGGTTACTTATCACAGTAACACTGAACTTGACTACAACGCTTTTAGGAGCTTTACTCCAAGGAGGGTATTTTCCCAATCTAATGCGTTCTAGAGATTTTAGAGAAGAATCAGCAGAAAAAAAAATATTTTTTGCATTTTCTAGCTTATCAGGATTAAAAATAAACCTCTCCCTTTGTTTTGCTCTTTCACTTTGTAGGTAGCCAGCACACATGGTCGGGTGCCTGGGAGAAAGGCGTAACTAGGGCTGGAAGGGAGGAATCGCTTTGTTTCTGTTACACAGAGACTGACAAGCAAGCAATGTACATTTCTCCCCTGATTGTTCCTTTGATGTATCATTTCCGTGTTGTTAATAAACATGCGTAGAAAATACCAATTTACAGTGAACAATTCTGTTATTTTTGTGATTCAGCATGGAATTTATGATCGCTACCAGCACAGATCAATATCTTCATTCACGTTTTCTCTGTTCAATTTTATGCTTTCTCAAAAGTTGGGAAGGAATAATGTTCAATGTGTAATATTTATTATCATCCTTGACTCATTGATTTATTCCATCAGCATGTTAAGGTCCGCATTTTAGAACTCGAGAGAGAACAGACTTCAATGTAAAGCAAATATAAATTTACCTCGGATGGAATAGCAAGTAAATATAAAGGCTTCCTGCACACAGCACTTAATGCTCATTACTTTCTACAGAGAATGTCAATTACTTATCCCAGCTCCACCTCTTGTTAGTTTGGCCTTAGAACAGAAATTAAACCTCGTTTATACCACAGTTTGTCATCTACAAAATGGGTGTAATATTTTTACATTATAAGGTTGCTATGAGGAGTAAATGAGATAATACAAGTAAACTAGAAAAGAAAGCAGTATATAAATATTAGCTTTTGTTTTATGCCTTGGATAAGAGTGAAGTTCAATGACTATTTTCAAAAGTACATTGCTGTGGGACACTGGCAAAAATTCTTTCTTGTTTCAAAAAAGAATATCTGTACTCATGTAATTGTATTAGTCTTGGTTCTCCCAATAATTATGGAATGTATTCAGGAATTAAGGAATGAATTATAGAATTGAGGAATTATGGAGCGAATTGTGGAATGATGGAATGAATTATTAAATTATGAAACTATGGAATTATGAATTATGGAAGGAATTATGACAGGAATTTTGGAATGATGAAATGAACCAATAGCAGATATATAATGATGAATTTTATATGTGTGAATGTGACTCTTCACTGGGTGGAGAGTTGGCCTGCCATAGCTAATAAAGCATTATTTCTAAGTCTGGGGGCCATTTCTGGCCCTGAGTAAAGAAGATCCAAAGGTGGAGAAGGGCCAAATTCGTTCTTTTTGTTTAAGCTGGGACATATATCTCCTTCTGCTCTCAAACATTGTTACTACTGGTTCTTGGGCCTTCAGACTTGAACTAAACCACACAATGAGCTTTTCTAAGTCTTTAGTTCCCAGATCACAGATTGCTGTACTTCCCTGTCTCTAACCATGTCAGTTGACACCTCTCTCAGGAAGGAAGGAGGGAAGGAGAAAGGAAGGAAGGAAGGAGGAAAGGAATTATGGGAGGAATTATGGAAGGCAGGCATTTTGAAAGGAAAGGATAAATGAATTATGGAATTGTGGATGGAAGAAAGGAAGGAGTTATGGAATGAATTAAAAAATTATGGAATGTATTCAAGAATTAAGGAATGAATTATAGAATTTAGAAATTATGGAGTGAATTATGGAATGATGGAATGAATTATTAAATAAATTATGAAACTATGGAATTATGAATTATGGAAGGAATTATGACAGGAATTATGGAATGATGAAATGAATTATAGAATGAGGGGATGGTGGCATACATTATAGAATTATGGGATGATGAGATGAATTATGGAATTAATTAATTATGGAATTATTTAGGGATCTCTAGAGAACAGAATTAACAGAAAATATCTATCTCTCTATATATACATATGTAGATCTCTCTCACATATATACATTTATATTGCTATCTCATATATACATATGAATGTCTCATATATATGTATGGGTATGTGTAAAAATATGTATATGAAATGAGAGTGATATTGAGATTTACTATGGGAACCAGCCTAGATCATTTTGGAGGTCAAGAAGTCTCAGGAGGAGACCCAACCCTGTAGTTACAATTTGAGCCCACAGGCCTGAGACCAGAGAAAACTGATGATGTAAGTTCCAGTTTAAGTTCAAAGGCAGGAGAAGTCCCAGATGGTAGATAGTCAGGTAGGAAGAAATTCCTTGTTTGTGAGAGCATTAGCCTTTTTGTTCTATTCAGGCTTTCATCTGATTAGATGAAGTTCACCTACATGTGAGGGAAAGTCTGCTTTACTCATTCTATGGATTCAAATATTAAACTCATCCCAAAACACCCTCACTGAAACCCCCAAAGTAATGTTTAACTAAATATCTGGGTACCTTGTAGCCCAGTCTGGTTGAGAAATACGATTCCTCATCACAGTAGTTGTTCATAATCACCCTAGGGTTCTAACATGAGCACAGTGAACCAGGTCCTGCAGTTGTTTGAAGTTTTTACTTAACCTTGGAATGTGTGAGGTTTCATTAGCATAAGAGTCCCACTTTGTTCAATACAAAAAGAATTTTATCTAGGATTTGTAAATGTTGGCTGTTGCAGCTAGTGTATAGTCAGAGAGAACATTGTCCACAAGAGGGGAGAATGAAAATGAGGGGCTGGGAGAGAAAAATTTGTGTTGGCAGCAAGCCCCTGGACCCACCCTGTGCCCACTATAATAATCCTTTGGGTTATGTGAGCTAAATATTCCCTTTCTCTAAAAAAGTTTTGAGTTTCTTCTTGTGACTGCTAACTAAAGGGCTACTAACAGAACGAATGCTATTTTACTGTAGGGTGGTTTTTATCTCCAGGATTTTAGAAAACTTAGCTCATCACGTACTTTTGGGATATGACTGTGATCACCGTAGTGCATTACCTCATGCTCCTGACCTTGAGAAAAAAATAAATTCTGGCCTGTTCTCTGCTAACATTCTGTTTCTAACATTTGATTTTAAAATTCTATACCTGACATGTCAATCAAAAACTATTTAGATGGTTTAGTAATAAGAACACTTATTAAAACCCTACCTGCTATCTCTTTCACCTTCTTTTTCTCTCCTCCTATCCTGCCAATCACAGATCTACCTCTATTTATATATAGAAAGAGTCTGAAATAAAATAGCCCTAATTTAAATTTCATAGAGAAGACTGAGCCATCCATAAGCAGAGCTTTTTTCTGAGCAGCACGCCTAGTGTAATGTGCAGAAACTTTGTCCTCAGAAAGATATTGATAGATATGATAGGCAGATAAAATAGAATGACTACTTTTGACTGAATACTTTGGTGGGCAACAGAAAGGACATGCCACCAGGCAGTGGGTAAGAAAGCATAGTAGAAGTAGGAATTGCATGTTGCAATTCTAAGAGTACAGGATAGAGTGATTATTGTTAAATATCCAATGTACTCAATACTAATATGAATCTAATAGAAACATAACTGCATGCCTATACAAGAGAATAACACAGGTGCACTGAAGTGGGAGCAGGGGGAAGGAGGGAACAGGGAAAGAAGGGGGATTGGTGAGCTCTCACCTGACCGACACTTTGTCAGGGTGTACAGCACACACCCTGGACAAAGGGCTCAACTGCCTCAACTATAACTTTAACTTTATCTTAGAAACACAAACAATGTAACATAATCATTTACGCCCTCATATTAATCTGAATTATAAAAAAAATGCTCCTGCATACTAGGTAGGGTATTCTCTCATCTACTACAAGCAGGACATCAAGTGCCGTAGAACAATGAACTTGCCCAAGAAGTCACTAGATTGTTTGCATAGTTGGACCACACCAGACTAGTGGTGAAGCTGTCAGATAGTGAACATGCTTTTAAGTACTAGAGAGATTATTAAGTTCTTTCTAGTGATCAAACCCAATAAAAAGGCTCAAGAGGACAGTGCTTTTGCAGAGAGATGTATAATTTCTACAATTTTAGAAAAAGGATTGAAAGAAGAAACATGAGAGCTTTCACCATGATTTAGAGAGAGAATTGGGACTATTTTGAATGGGTGGGCATGGGCACAGATAGCTGTTACCAGGAATTGTTAACGGGGAAAGGAAGAGCAAGAGGGATTCCTCTACCACAGTGCCCAGGCAGTTTCTGTACAGCTTATAAAACCCGAAACATCCATAAAGGCGGCCTTCATCCATGCATCAACAAGCACGTAACAATGTTTTGAAGAAGACAGAAGCAAAACCGGCAAAGTTATAAATAAAATATCAGTTTTCCTTTAAAGTTGCTGACGTTGCTATGTAGAAACCCTGCTTTGTCACCGGAGCAGTATTGATTCTTTCTACAGGGTCAGATACCCTTCGAGACAGAACATATGTTTCTAGATTTAAGAAATGAGAGGTGAAAAGGACCACCCTGCTGTAGCTAGTGAAGGGTGGAGTGTCTGTGCTTCACCCTTTGCCGGATGGAGATTAAAGCACCAAATAAAGAGTCATGTGCGAATCACTGTAAGGGCACAAGTCGTGGCCTGGGGGAGCTGTACTCCTCTGAAACTTCTCCCAGTTTTTTTCATGAAATAGCAAACAGCACTAAAGAACAGAGAAAGCCAAAGATCAAATTAAGCTGCCTGCTGGGGCCCACGGGAGCACCGTGTGTGGTCAGCTTGAAAACCTCCAAGAACAAAAACACAAATTTCAAACTCGTCTTTGGGCAAAATCATGACATGAATGAAACTTCTTTGGGGGCTCCTTTATGCTGAAGTTTCCTTTTTGTAATTCCTCTATTGATACCTAAAACTCTTAAGAAACATAATTTATCTTGCAAGGCACAAAATAAAAATGAAGAGTGGATTAATGATAGAAGTTGGGGCAGTATAAACTTAGCGCTGTACTGAAGACTAAGAAAATGAATTAAAAAGTAGAATGGAATAAAATAAAAATGTCCAAATTGCTAAAATTATTTTTATAAAGCTTATAGGAAGTTTGTATTATGAGACATATTTAAGGTTTAAACATAAATACCTACCAAGTCAGCCAAAGAAGGTGCAAAATGATGTTATATAGGAAGGGTTATGGCCCGTGTGTTTCTTCACTCAATGGAGAAGTCTGGCTTGTGCAGGAGCTGCAGTGATGGGGTTAAATACAACCTCTGTCCCTCCCACTGAATGTGCTGATCAAAGATGGCATAGAGACAAGTAAATCAATGGAAACTTTTCAGTTTGGAAAGTAAGGCAAAAAACTCACTTGCATTATTAGTTTATCTTTTTGAGGGAATGAAAAGAAAAAAGGAAAGACTCTTACTTAGAAGGAACACATAAAGAATAAGAAATTTTGACAAATGGTAATATATCTGATCCTTGCTGGGCAATAAGAGAAAATATTCAGAAGACAGATATTTCTATTAGCTGAGAGCTTTCTCGAGGTGATTGGAGTACAGAATTTTTATCTAAGAATACTACCATATGTAATTAGCAAGTGGTAGAAATGAATATTTCTAAATTAGCTGTGTATTTGGCTATCATCTTGGAGAGTAGTTTTAGTAATTCTGTACAAAATTTTATATTGTTAATTAAGGTAGTTGGAGAGCTGATTTCAGTATAGTAACAGGAAAATATATGACCATAGTAGTCAAGATTCTGGTATCTGTAGTAATCAAAAACATGCAAACAATATTCTTTGGATAATGTCTTATCAAAGCTTATTTACATCTGAGGTTCCTAGCATTTTA
Organism: Perodicticus potto; assembly: GCA_963574655.1. Taxonomy (NCBI): domain Eukaryota; kingdom Metazoa; phylum Chordata; class Mammalia; order Primates; family Lorisidae; genus Perodicticus; species Perodicticus potto. The sequence continues at coordinate 12,696 of CAUYRH010023429.1, forward strand.
TCATTTTACAAAAGTAGAACTCATGAAACTATCATTAAGAACCCATTACCTCCTAAGCCAATGCCCCAAATTACTGAATGTATAGTTCCAAATTTTAAGTGAATCAATGAATTATTACTGAGATATGGGTGGATAAGGGTTGCTAAGAGTTAAGTACAAAATAATCTACAGAAGTGGCTGGTGACAATGAGCCAAAAAGAGAAGAAAACAGGCAGAAAAAATTATTCAAGTTTAAAATGTGGTAAGATGAGGACTGTAAGTGTAGGAGCCAACACCTCACACGTGCAACAGCTCCCAAAACATTAGAAAAGATCAGTGATATTAACTCACTAAGAAGCATTTGGGCAAAATCAAAATTTCTTCATGGAGATAGATAAGTAAATTAAAGTAGATTTCCATTAAAATAATCAAAACATTTGTCAAATGATAAAAATAAATTGGTATATAATTGTTTACAAGTCAGTCAGAAGAAATGAACCAATTATTTGGAAACCATAAACTACCCAAACTCAGCTAAGCTGATTGATATTACCTTTACTGACATATTAAAGAAACGGAATTTGTGTTTAAAGCCTCCTTGAAAGAAATCTTTAGGCCCAGATGGTTCCACAGGAGAATTTAAGCAAAGATTTAAACAGTGTTAATGTCAATTTTATATAAATTCTTCCAAAAAGTAGAAGAGGAAGGAACGTTTTCCCCCATTTTATGAGACCAGTGTTACCCGGATACCACAAATATACAAACATAACACACAAAAAAGAAAGGAAACCACGGGAAAATATCTACCATGAGCTTACATCAAAAATTTGCCAACAAAATCCAATGATATGTAAAAAGATTAACATACAATAATGAAGAGGGATGTATCAATTTTAGAAACTTTAGAAAATCAGTTAAGGTAATTGATGAAATCAAAAGGCTAAAAATGAAAAATCATTTGATCATATATATTGATACAGGAAAATTATGACAAAATTAAGTACTCATTCATGACAAAAATTTTTAGCCATCTTGGAATAGAGGGGAACTTCCTTAACATCATAACAAAAGTATGCATTAAAATTATAGTTAATAGTGAAAGACTGAATTATTTTCCTTTAAAGCTGAGATCAAGACAAGTTTATCCACTCTTACTATTCTTATTCAATACTGTACTGAAATTTCGAGTTAGTGAAATAATGCAAAAAAAAAAAAAAAACATTTGAAAAGAAGGCATAAAACTTTCTATTCACAGGTAGACAACTGCAAAGAAACCTGAAAAGTCTACAAATATTTCTAGAGCTGAAAGTGAGTTCATTAAGGTCACATGATGAAAGATCAGCATACGATCAATTGTATTTCTAAATACTAAAAATACCAAATTGGAAATCAAAATAAAAACTTCAATACTATTTACCATTTCAAATAAATTAAATACTTAGGTCTAAATGTAATAAAATACGTATGAGATCTGGATGCTGCATTACAAAATGATGAAAGAATCAAAGAAAACTAATTGAAAAAGGTTTTTTCATTCATGGATTGGAGACATAGCTTCCCAAACTGACCTACAGGATTGGAGTAATTGGCTTTACAACTTCAAAAGTTGTACCAGACCCAGACACGCTTATTCTAAGATTTGTATGAAAAGACAAAGGACCAGGAATAGCTAACATAGTATTACAAAAGAATGAAGTCAAAGAGTTGCTCTGGTCCGTGTAAAAACTTAACAATATGACCACACTAATCAAGAGAATGTGGTATTGGCAGATGGCTGTACATAGATCACTACAACGGAATAGAAACCAGAAATAGACCCATGCAATTATGCCCTATGCCCGATCTTTTATTTATAAAAGCACAAAAGCAATTCATTAGAGACAGGATAGCCTTTTCAACAGTAATGCTAACATAGTTGGATATTAACAGGCAAAACTCCCAAACAACCAAATAAACATATACACATAGAAACTCCAAAATGAATCTCTTTCTAAACTTTCTACCCCCTTCAAAAATTAACTCAAAATAGATGGTGGAGTTAAATGTAACACATAAGAGTTAAATGCGTATAGAAAAAAATAGAAAATTTTCAAAGCTAGGGAAATGCCGATTAAAACAAAATTATCCCTACACAGTCCTGGGCATTTATTCCAGAGAAATGAAAACTTATGTTCACATAAAAATCTGTACATGGGTGAGGGAGCAGACAGCAGTACAGTCACAACACAGCACGCGAGGGTCAACAGGAAAGATCAAACTCGTGCCGCTGGCAGCAACCTGCACGAATCGAATCTCAATTACACAGCCACACACACATACATGTGCACACACAGATGTCAGTGCATGTAAAGTCTGTGAAATCCAAGCAAGAGCGGTGGATTTTACCAATGTCAATTTTCTGTTTTTTTTTTTTTAAATTAAATCATAGCTGTGTACATTAATGCAATCATGGGTACAATGTGCTGGTTTCATATACAATCTGAAACATTTTCATTAAACTGGTTAACATAGCATTCACGACATTTTCTTAGTTATTGCGTTAAGACCTTTGTATTCTGCATTCAGTAAGTTTCACCTGTACCCTTCTAAGATGCCCCATAGGTGTGGTCCCACCAATCACCCTCCCTCCACCCCAACCTCCCCACTCCCCTCCCCTCCCTTGCCCCTTTCCCCCTATTCTGATTTTACCTCCTTCATGTTTATATGGATGGAGCTGGAATATATTCTTCTTAGCAAAGTATTTCAAGAATGGAAGAAAAAATATCCAATGCACTCAGCCATACTATGAAACTAATTTATAGCTTTCATATGAAGGCTATAACCCAATTATAGCACAAGAATTTTCTGTGTTTGATACCTCTGAAAGATGTTACTGATACAGGGTTCCCCCATTCGAGGTGGATAAGGGGCACGAGTTTTCCTAGGCCTGGGCAATTTCATGAAGGGAATGCCCTGACGTTTTGCCCTGAGCTGGACGGACAACATTCATTCATTTGTCATTAACACTCATTAGCATTGAAAAAGTGTTTCCATCTACCAAGTCCTAGCAAAATGTAATTCTCAAGACCTTCTACCCCTGAACAAAGAACACCTGAGGGGCTCTTCACACTTGGGACTTTCCCTCTGCCAGAAGTTCTGGGGCTGTTTAGTCCCTCTGTCCAGAAACTCTGATGCCTTTTACCTCTATGTTCCTTTCTGTCTAGTAAGTCTTATCTTACACTGATCCATGATCTGTGGGTTCATTCTTTGAATTCCCCAGACCAAGGACCTACGGAAGAAAGAAATTCCAGTAACTTTACCATTGGAGAAAACTGGGTGAAGAGTACAGGAGACCTCTCTCTGCACATTTATTTTTTGGCAACTTCTAATAAATATACTATTATTTCAAAATCACAAGTTAACATACATTTCCAAAGATCATGAAGTTATTATTCTCTAATTCATGAAGTGTTGCATGCAGTTTAAATTATGAAACAAACAGGGGATATAATTGAACAGAGTATTTTTACCTTTAAAAACTAGAATGGTCCAAAGAGGTGACTGATTTATTTTTGGTTAAACAGTCACATAGCACATATCGCAATTATATGAACAATTATACGAATAGTCAAAAGGCATAGAAAATTCAAAAGAAACCTTTCTGAAAGGTGAATTAGTAGGTATAAGTGCTACAATTAGAAAGAAAACCTAAGGCAATTTAAAGGCTAGTCAAATTACAACTAATTAAAAATCTAGCTCCAGGATCATAAATGTGTGAAATTCTTTACATGCTAAGCATGGAAAAAACAAGGACCAAATAGGAAACGAAACTAAAGCAAATATTTCAAAATGCGATTATTTAAAAATATTAGGTAAAATGCAATTCTGTTCAACGCTTGGTTTCATATATCAGATAACTCTAAATAACATTGTCTTTTCAGACAGAGCAAAGGTTTCTTGAGGGTTTTATATATAATTTAAATGGTCTAAAACAGTGGTTCTCAGCCTTCCTAATGCCTCCTAATGCCATGACCCTTCAATACAGTTCCTCATGTTGTGGTGACCCCCAACCATAACATTATTTTCATTGCTACTTCATAACTGTAATTTTGCTACTGTTATGAATCGTAATGCAGATATCTGATATGCAGGATGTATTTTCATTGGTACAAAGGGGTCATGATCCACAGGTTCATGATCTGCTGGTCTAAAAAATTCAATCCCACACATGTAGATCTTACTACATAACATGTAACTTTCTGGTACATTCTTTCACCTTTAAACAGTCCTGGGAGATTGCTGTTAGTTTTCTCCCTATGCAGGATAGATGACTTTAAGCCTCCGTGGTTAGATGCCTTACCCAATGTTGTACAATTAAGAACAAATCAATAGGTAGTAGACTCAAGTTAAAATTCTAGTCTTGAGGCCATGATACATCTTCTTTCTTTTACTTTCTACAAAACCATCCTCTGGGGGATCTTAGGGAAAAGGTTCTCAGTAATACTTCATTAACAAGTATGTCCCATAATCATGACTTTCAACTGCAAGTGTAGTTGGTTAGTGAGTCTCTTGGTCTCAGAGTCTTACTGCCAGCCTTAGTAACAATGAGTTGCATTTTGTATCATGCTGGTTTCTCAAAGTATGTCATGCTACAGAGTCTATCTTTACACTCACATTCTGGAAATTTTTTGCAGGAACTAGTTCAGCAACAATGCAAATCGAAAGTCTTTCTCCTTGCAACAGATGTTAACCCACGAGATTCTTTCTAATGCCGATTATTTCATTTGCTGTTCTACAGTATGTAAGACTTTAGCTTTGGAGGAGATTGAGTGAAGAAGGTCCTTGAAGAAGGACCTTGCCTTTCTCTGCGGGGTCCTCAGATTCTGTATGACTTCAAAACAAAAGTTACAAAATTAAAAGTTGTTTAGCACATAATTGAATTCAGTCATCTGGATATGTTGTTTCCTGCTAAATGTGGCACTGAACTATTTGATTTATTTTCACATAAATGGAACAGTGAGAAATGATTCCGGGAGATGGAAAAGACCATTGAGAGGGTACAGTGATGAGGGATCAGGCTTTAAGAAAAGAGGCTTTGAGTTAGACCTTGAAGAAGGTGTATCATTTTTCCTGGCAGACAAGGGTTAAGAAAGGCAAGAATGGTTAGCTAAGAAAGAGGGCAAGTAAGACAAGGAAGATGAGTGTAGTGGGCAGAATGGGAGCAGAATGGACATCAGCTCACATGAGACCTCGAGTGACAGGGAGGGCTCTGCTTGTCTCTGACCTTGACTATGAGAAGCTGTTGGAGGATGGGCAGCCCTAACACAGGATTTCTGGAGGGAAAGCTCTTCTGTTATGTATCGAAAAGATCCTTCTCTCACCTTCTCTCTCTCTCATTTTTTTTTTTTTAGGAAAAAGTAAGCAAAAACTCAAATCAATTCATGGTGGGCTGCAACAAGGGAGCTAAGAGGGAAGGAGGGCTGGGGGTTAAGGAGGATGGCACACCTGTTGGGAGTGGGACTTTACATAGAATTGCAAACAGGGTAACCTAGTTCTTTATACCCTCAATCAGTCCAAACCAATTAATAAATTAAAATAAGATAATAAAATAAAATAAAATGTGTTTCAAAGGAAATTAAAAAAAAAAAGTAAGAAAGTTGTAAAGGCTGGTACTGCCTGGATTCAGATCCCAGCTCTACTCTTTACTTGCTGAGTAACTTCTGCAAGTTTTAACCTTTCGAAATCTCCTTATCTGTAAAATTATAGTAATTTGTCCAACAAATCATTGTGACCACAAATAACTTAATGAATGTTGGAATGATTGCTCGAAAACTATCCCATAAATGCAATGGCACTAATGATGATGCTTCCTTTCTCCCCACTGAGCATATTTCTTGCAATAGGGGACCAACGTTTAGAATTGAGGACGCGTCATACAAAGACTTGGGTCGTGCACAGAACGTGAACTAAGGCTCAAATCTAGAACTTACTGTAGTTATCGCTCTTTTCTTGTACCAGTCACGCCGGGTCCTCCCCTCCCTAGGTAATATGCACACTGTGCTCAGCTCTTGTCCGTTTTTGACTTGCTTAGTTTCTGCCAGGGGGTTTAATAGACTAACACTTCCATAGATACACTGAGATATCAAATGCCACTTTTAATTAAGGCATTGGTTGGTGGAAGGGTTCTCAGTATAATCAAATCACAAGCTAAATCTCATAGCAAGCATTTGGCATACTTAATAGGCTGATGGTGAGTATACTAATATTATTTCCTACGGGCCCTATAAATAACACTGATTGATTTAAACCAAAGAGAATTTATTGCTAGAATATCATGTGGCTCCTTTGATCATCAGGAACTTAGGAGAGCCAAGGTCAAAAAATGAGCAGAAATAAAAGTGATCAGCAATGACAACCCTTGCCAAGGCTAAACCAGAGAACAGGTGCAGTGAGGTCCCTGTCACTGGCTGTACCTCCGTGCTGCCGTCCCTGGATGACACCACGGATGATGCTTCGATTGCTGCCCCCAACCATCATGTGTCTGTACCTAGTCTTGACAAAGAAAATAATTAATTCTTCACTATCACTGTTCCTCCAAGTTATGGACTCCATGTTTAAGATCCTATCCAGAAGTATCAATATCTGAGCCCAAGTCTGTTGCTCAAGTACTAGCTGCAAGAAAGGCTAACAATGTGAGTAGCTTTTACAGCTTTTAGGGTAAGAAGTAGGCTATGCCATTCATAACATGGAGAATTCCCCTAAACCTAAGTTGGGGCAAGAGTCTAGGAATTCTAAAATTAGTAAATTTCCACCTAGAAAGGTAGAAAGGAGAGGCCTGTGGAGGATGATTCTAAAATCACAGCATATTGGTGGTTGCTCTTATTTTCATTCATGTGGTAAGTCTGAACCTCTTGTATGGCGCTTTGCAACGATGCTCCTATTAGAAGTCTCATTATGGCTGCAATACCACAGTTGATTGATAGATGATTTTTTGTTATGGGTTGTTCATAGCTGGATTTTCATCTCTCATTCTCTTTTAGTTCACTGGCTTTTGTGTAGAATGAAATATGAGGAACAATTTAAGCAGAGACGGATGGATGGAACTCTGAGTATGACGGAGATGGAATCAGCTGCCGGCCCCATCACTATCTGGTTGTGTGACTGGCAACATCATTTAATCTTTCTGGACCTCAGTTTTCTTCTCCATAAAACCAGAATATTATTACCCAGTTTGAAAATTGATCCGAAAGTTAAAAGATTGTTTTTAAATTAGCTGGTAGACATCTAGCATCAAATAATATCCTAAAAAACTAACAAATGGTAGCTTTTAAAATTATTTTTGTCTTCTTTCTTAGAGAATCATTGATTATAGGGACTTTGACGTGTCTGCAAGCCCTACAACTCTTTTCTTTGTTTCTCTTTTATTTCCTCCTGCTCCCACTGTTTGTTATGATAGTTACTAAGCTTTGTTTGGTTCGCTACAACAGTCATCCCAAAGACTGTAGTCTGCCATCTGGAAAATTCATTCTTCTTGTTGGACAAGGGCAAAGTGATATTGCTAGCACCTGAGAGGTCTGCCAGAAGATAGCACATCAGCAGTAGAACTGGACAGGCTAGCAATACGTTACCGCTGAAGCTGATGGCACTTGCTGTCTAGAAGAACGCACTGCCCAAATCCTTAGTGTGCAGCTGTATTCCTGGAAGACTGAATGAGAACCAGAAACTCTCTTCTCTCTTAGCTAGGTCAACCTATCCAGGGAGATCAGTTCTCGGCGTATTTTCTTAAAAGCATAGAATGATATGAAATTAACATATGTATCAGCAGAAGTACCGAATAAAGATGTAATAACCAAGCCCCTTGCCCCTGCACCAAGCCCCCTACCCCTGCTACTAATCCCCCAAACCCTTAGATTTAAAGGAATATAACAAACCCTTTACCCTTCAAAGGGGAAGTGTTTTGTGTCTCAGCCCCAACCCCCACAAGGGCAGAGGAGCTAAATTCTGGGAGAAGAGATAAGCAGGGAGGGGTATGTTCTAAAGCCCCTG
>CAUYRH010023431.1:0-17216 GCA_963574655.1 Perodicticus potto
GGGGCCTTGGTGTGTGCCACACCTTTTGGGGGCAAAACTCGATTGTAAGAAGGATTTTACCCAACAAATGCAACTAGTGTAACATGGTTTCTTGTACCCTCAATGAATCCCCAATAATAAAAAAAAAAAGAAAGAAAGAAATTCTTCCTGGGAAGAGGAAATGGGGAAAAATACCTTGCATGGGTCTCAGATTCCCCTGCTTGCCAATCCCAGACAGAGCTTGCCATAGCCAGAACCTAGATAAAAAGCACGGCAACATGGAAGACTGGGAAAGGAAATTTCAAAGGAGTGTTCAAAGAACACTGGAAGACACCAAGAAGGTCAAAGAATGAATCTGAAGGCAGATCGGCCTTCACGTTAGAGACGATTGCAGAGCAATCTACTCATTTGAGTTCTGAGAAATATGATGTCTATAGTATTGAAAAAACATAAAAATAAAATATAAGAAATGTGACCAGCCACACAAAATCCTAACCTTAGGGAGTAGGATTAGAGAAGAATGATAAAATAAATGTACATTTAACAACACAAAGAGGATTTAACTCTTGGGATGCTACGTATTTATTGGAGCATTTGATTAACAGGGAAAAATGTTCCTTATAAAAATAATTAAAATATCACATTCTTCTTTTTATGTAATACGGTACAGTAATTCATTATTTTTCATCCCATTTCAACTTGAAACTTTCAAGAACAATTCTGAAATAAGGGAAGGAATATTTACAAGAGTCTTCAAAGCAAGATTTAGTGGGTAGTTTTATCATTTGTTAGTCGGTGACTCTCGGCAAATCAGTGACTTCTCTGAGTTTTACTTTCCCTGCGATAATAGTTATTACTCTGTATATTTCACCAAAGTTTTGCGAGCTTTCAAAAGAGATGGTATTCACTTTAGGAACTGCAGAATCTGTTTCCATAATGAAACTCGATTTTTATTATTTTAATATTCATCAAATTATGGGAATAAAATTGAGGTTCCTTTTAGGTCTCTATTACAATTTCGTCACACAGATTCTTTCTGATTGTTATTATGAAAGATCTTATAATGTGAAACTGAAAAATGAATTCAAGTTACAATGGACTAAAGCAAAAAAGAAAAATTCTTAAAACTGGGAGTGTGAATTTGTCTCTGAGGAAACACGCGTCGGATCTAGGTTTGAGTAAATGAGTGTGTAAGAGTGTGTGTGTGAGTGTGCGTATGTGTGCAGGAGAGAAATTTGGGTTAACCTTGACCCAAAATCTGGGACACTTTAAATTCATCCGATGCTATTAAGGAAGTGTACTTTAAATCAGTTTGATTTTATCAAGGCAATTTATTTTGCCCTCATACAAACGTAGGCATGATTTACAATGGGTGTCTTTATCTCATAAAATAACTAAATGAGTTTTCTTCTTCAAAAGTACTTAAATCACACCAGTCCCTCCATTAATGCAACAATTTATGCTTTCAGCAACACAAGAACCAGCATAATATCAAAATCTGTTATTTTTGGTATTTTTTAACATGCTCTTTGTTTATGACTCAGTTTAATCTAATTACTTTTTGTTATATTTTCTAAACTCTGTTGTGTATTTGTCACCAAAGGCTCTTTATATATTACCATTCTCATTAATCACTTGTGAATTACTTGGCTTCTTATGCATTTTTACAGCTTCTATTACAGTTGCTGCCTGGCTTTCCTACAAACGTAGCTAACCCGAGTGAATTCAATTTAGAGTAGCTTTCCAACAAAAGATTTCAAAACTATGTCAGTCTTTACTAAGAAGAAAAATCAGCTTGTGTATTTCTCACAGTTATAATTATAAAACATTTCTGTTGACTAAATAGTAAAAGATGAAATTCAATAAAAATCATCAAAAAAATTCCAAGGGAACATGAGAACTTAGGGGTGTTTTTGTAATATTTGGACATATCCTTCTTGATCACAATTCCTTGAGGCTCTTAGGCTTGTGGCTCCTGGGATGTCACGTTTTTCTTCTTGTTTTTAGCTTCTGATGGTGCTGTGTCTAACAAGATAGGAATAGACCTCATGTGTCAAAATGCAAAAGATAGGACATTGGTGAGCGATGAACAATTGCTGACAGGTGTTAGGAAAGAGCGGTGGCTATTCTTGAGTTTAAATAGAATATTTTTAGAAAATAACACCACGAAGGTATAATGGGCATACTGAGGCAGTTTTTGTAACTCATGCTATTTCTGTAAATTTGGATTGTTCATAGCAATACAGTAAAAAAATTTTACAAAGTTATAAATTTTTAGGATCATGTGGCATGTTTATATGGAAAATCTTGTCCAAGACCCTTAATATAGTGATGAGAAAGCAGAGACCCTGGTTCTGAAACTAACGAGCTATAAGATATGAAGTTGACATGCCCGAGCCCCAAATAGGCATCAGCAGTCATGAACATTTGCCAGCAGCGTCTGATTTTCCTCCTCAGGATCGTCAGCTTTGTCTGTCTGAAGCTGGTCCTCAGGGTTCACAGGGCAGTTTTCTTCCAGCTTTCCTGATAGCCAATGGGTGCTTCTTAAATCACACCATCCTCAACCCCTCCAGTGGTTGTATAAAAGTTAGTTCCTGTAATAAATTCATTCTCCTTTAATTAAGCAGAGCCCTTTCTGTTTTTCTGAAATAAATATGATACACATTTCTTATATCCAGTATTTGAGTGTGCGTCTCACAATTTACTGACAGCAGAGAATTAATATAGATGTATTGCATTTCTAATTGTAGTATTATGAATGGAATACATGTATTGAGGAACTTCAGGAGTAAAATGGTGAATTTACCTCTCTATATATGAAGCGTGAAGATAAATATTTATATAATAAAAAGTACAAAAATGAATATCCTATAATGTGTGCTGATTATTTTCTGGGTCAATTAATAGTTTACAACATGCCATTGAACTTATGTCTATATGCACTCATACGCACACTAAGTTTTAATTAATGCAAATCAGGTGGCAGTTATCAATTCTTTTTGTTTAATAACTTAATTATCGCAATAGTCTTGTGTATATTATTTGTTTTTTATCAAAAGAAACAGATATAGACAGGCTAAGTGACTTTTCTAACTGAACACAGCATTTAAAGGATCAGAGATAGAAATTAAGTCTTTTCAGTCTTTTAAGACCATGTTTCTGTCTACCATGGGTATGACCTCCCATAATCACTTCACTGGTGAAGAGTTTGCACCCCAATTCTCATTATTTAGAAACATAGTCTATGTCTGGTATTTATATTATCACATTTTATACAAACCACTGTTGGAATAAAAATACATACTTTGGCATTTATGTTTGTCAGAAATTAATAGAATTATAGTCAGCCTTTTTTAATATACTTGCCCATTTGCATGTCTTCTTTTGAAATGTCTATTCAGATTTTTTCCCCATTTTTAATTACTATATATATATAGCTATTGAGTTGAGTTCCTTGTGTATTCTGGATACTAATACTTGTTGGATGAGTAGTTTGTAAAATATTTCTTCCTATTCCATAGGTTGTCACTTCACTCTGTTGATTGTATTCTTGGCTGCATAGAAGCATATTAATTTTATATAATCCCATTTGCCTATTTTCACTTTTTTGTCGCCTGTGCTTTTGAGATAGTGTGACGTGTTCAGCTGTGTGTTCTATATATATGGCGGCTCTGATTAATAATGGCTATATATTTTCTGATAGCTAAAAGAGAGGAGTTTATTCTCAACACAAAAAGTGATAAATGTTTGAGGCTATGGATATGCAAATCACTCTCATTTGATATCACTCATTACATAAATGCATCAAAATATTACACTCTATCCCACAAATATGTAAAATTATCACCTATCAATTAAAATAATCATTAAAAACACAGTGAGACTAAAAATAAAATAGAAAAGCATTTTTCTCAAGTGGGGAAGAAAAGAAACAGTGGCAAAGAGAATAATCAAGGAGGTAGAGTATTTGGCAGGCTCTCACGTAATGTGCATAACGCAAGGGTACATTTCAAAACAACTAACACACTATTATAAGTGTTGTACCACAAAAAGAAGTAAATGAGGTGGTGGTTATGTTAATTACTTTTATTTAAGTATTCCACGTTGTATATCAAATCATCACCATCATACCCCATAAATGTGTACGGTTATGATTCAATAAAACTAAGTTAAAAAAAGAAAACCCCTCAGGATCAACAAGAAAAAGAATTCTGAAATTATTGTATATTTAAATCTCAGTTAAATTTTGTATTTTGGAAAAGAGAATACCAAATATATCACTCATTTAAAATATGCAGTGCAACATTTTCTATTATACATTTTGAAAACAGTAAGGTTGAACTTAAAAAATGTGGGGGGCTAGGAAGCATAGATATGTCAATAACTAGAAGGCCCATGGTGAATTTTGCTCTTTATAGCCCTCTTTTCCATGGAATTTATAGGAAAAGTGAGGAAAAACAGTTCTAGGGAGCAGACCTAGTGGCAGCCCTTCTGGGGTCCTAGAGTCTCGGCTACTACTGGACTATTCCTCTAACCATAGTGAAAACTGGAAAGAAGGTAGGGGTCACAAGATTCATCTATTGACAATTTATAAAATTTCTCTTTTATACATCTCACTTAGTACTATGTGCTTAACCTTCTTTTGATGCTCTGAATAATATAGTAATTCTAGATACCTGCTCCTTGCAGCAGCAAATTCATGTTCCAAAATATGTGTTGGTGACATACACGGAGAAATTTTCAAAAAAATTCAACTGCTGTCATTTTTCATTAAGAATAGTCATGATACATTGCTTAATGCTATGTTTTCATAAGACCTTAGTTCACATAAAGTATACACCTTAGAAGGTTTTCTCTTTTTTTTTTAGCCATCTTTAAAGACAGGATAAGTGACATTTTCATGTACACCACTCCTATAGGTTTCCCTGTGACCAGTTGCTACCTCTTTCTAGTCTATTCCAAAAACTGTGGATGACAAAACAGATGTGAATATGACACTATGACTTGGGTAATATTGCCTTTGCTCTCTTTATAAAGAAATCAAATACAAATATCAGTATAAATTATGTGCTTCATAATTCACAACTGAAAATGGCACAACACTTTTTCCTCCAATTCCAAGGTTGGATTGAGGATTCCTAAATTAAAGTATTAACAATTAATAAAGCCTACATTATTGTAAGAGCTGAAATGTAGGAGAAAAAAAATGCTGCCATGGATAGCGATAAAGTACAAAAAAAATTTTCAACAACTGAATGTGTATATTTTTCTGATGCAAGTAATGCTGTGCAAAAAATAAAATCCAAATACACCTAGATATTTTTGTCTAGAAAGAAAAGAAATAATATAGGCAATAATGTTTTAGAATATTAGGAAAATTAGCTTTTCTACACTTTCATTTTTTCTAACCAACAAAAATTTTTTAAATTATTTTAGGATAATTCAAAAACATAATTCTACTTTTCCCCACAAATATGTGTGTGTGTGTATATGTATATACATGTATGACAATTTCTTATTATGTATATATGTCACTATATATTATAATCCTATATTACCTATACATGTATTCATAAATTTATGTTCTACAGACATACATATATATACAAAAATATATGCACATCTCTCTATCTGTCTGGTTATTTTACTATAAATTATCTGAGTAGAAATATCTGAAAGAGAAAATTAACTTGTGACCATATATCATTTCAATTGTATTCAATCTCAAATAAAAAAATATAACTTAATTGAAATAAATTTAAAACATAGAAAAAAAAATTGAAGAAACTCACCCTCTATGCAGTTTGTACTACTTTGAAGTTCTGTGTCATTTTCAAGGACTTAATTTCAGAATTGTAGAGAAAACCACCACCACATCTGTATAGAGAAACCTTTACAGAAATGAATTTAGTACTAAAATGCCACTTAGAACAACAAAATTTAGGATGTGGTCCTGGCTATTTATACAACATGAAAGCACTCAATTGCTATATATTCAAATGAAATATTAACGAATCAGGACAATGGTGAATTATGAACCACGGTCACAGGATTTCCTCCCTACTCATTTTCCTTGCATTGTAATTTCCAGTTTCTGTCGTCAAAGTGAAGTCTCTTTTCACAATGACTTTTAGAAGGGCCAAGTGCCTTATCTCCAACAATTGAACCAAATGTAGTATAAATAGAGACTTGGGAAGCACTTGCTGCATACTGCTTTCTCCCTTAATGCATTTGTAACCCTGCAATCATGTGAAATATGCATTCCAGCTCCTGAATGAGAAGCAATTACATGCAGAGGAGACCAGTCAACAACACTCCTAGTCAAGGCCTTCAAAAAACATCTATCTCCACCCAACAGTCGTATCGCACAACGCAACCACAGGAGCCAAAAGAACCACCAAGTGAGCCCAACCCAGAGGGCCAGTCTGCAGACTCAAGGGCTGAGTGAATGGTTGTGGCTAAAACCCACGAAATTTGGGGGCTTTAATTTAGCAAATTTAAATAACAGAAATACTAAATATAAATACTAGTTCAAGGTAAATTATATTCAGGTTGCCAGGATAATTCATTAAGGTGGGTTCTCACAAGACATTTTGTAAAGGCTAAAGCCACTATAGGGAAACATAGAGGCAAATTTTGCAGATAAAAATACATGCATACACTCACACACTCCACCAAAAGCTACTACAAAATATCTTGTAGTAGGTCCCTATGAGAATTTTTATAGAATCTGAAATCACTACAGGAGCAGAGGTTTACAAAATTCATAGATACAGATTTAGATACACTCACACCAAAAAATAGAACACAACAGTTATCAGAATAATACCTTATACTGGGGCTTCACAAGCTGGAGTCACTGCAATAGGATTTATAGACAAATTTATGCTTCTGCAGTCTGCACTTCTTAACTTAGATTCTGATTTTCTTTTATAACAGTCTATTTTCTAAGTGAAAATGAATTTAAAAAGTATGAAAAGTGTGAAAGTGTGACAAATGAATTTCAATAAAGTTAAATATTAACTATGTCTCAATTTACATTACTCAGGGAAACACTTTCAGCATGTACTGCATATATGTAAGTATATTATATATGGATATATGTGTATGTATACACACACACACACACACATACTTACATGCACACACACACAGGGTCAATTAAGTTCCCAAACTTATCCTAGAAAAAGTACTACATTACTCATGGCTGAATATCACTACGGTCACCTTCAAAGTATTCCCCTTGGCCATCTGGTGACAATAATCATATTTAACAGTGAGGTACATAGTGTTTTTTCTAGAATGCGTTCGTGAGCTTAATTGTCCAACCTCGTATGTATATATGTGTGTATATATTTATTTCTCTATCTCTAGTTCCAAAATTTCACATAATAACAAACAAACGCATAAGTATCTATGCTTCTAATATGAAGGCAAAGGGTAATAAAGTTCCTATTAAACATTTGAAAAATGTGTTCTCTACCTTTTTCTGCAACTCCTTTTTCTATCTCGATCTAGGCTCACCTGTGTCCTTCTTACTGACATTCATCTAATCTGATCTTCACAGATGATGATTTTAGGACAAACACAGACTCAGAACCATTCTCTGCAAATTTTGAAACAAAATTAAAATCCATAGGCTTAGTAAATATAATATATAATTAAAAGGAAGTTGACATCAATACTAGCTTAGGCTACTCTACTGTTAGTAAACATACATAAACTAAAGTAATATTAATCAAATAAACATTTCTAAGCATAAAAACTGCACAAAAATTTTAAGAAAGAGCATTCTATAAAAGATAATGTGTTTAAATAGGAAAAAGTGGGAGGAAATGAATATTTCTATGTAAGTACTATTATTGAGTAATTTATGTGACATTACTTTTAAATTAACACTAGCAATCTATCAATTATAAAGCAATATCTTGACTTGGGATCAAATTTTCATTCTACATGCACAGAAATTTGTTTCTGGAGTCTTAAATAATTGCCACTAATCAAGTGTATTAGTGAATGAAACTAGGCTGTGTAAATGAACTATTTAACACTTAATTATAGTCTAATGCAACTCACATTTATTTAATTTCAGAAAATATAAGATTATTTAATATTAAGATTTATTCTCTTGTTAACATTTATAGGCTTATATTTCATAAATTGATCTTTAAGCAAAGTATCAAAGTGCACAATGCATGTCAGTCAATTCTCCACCACCAAAAGAAAGTTCTGTTCATCCAAAACTGGAGTCCAAACAGTATTGCTAACCTTTTCTTGATATCAGGGGGATTGTTCATTATGAATTTGCATCAACTGGACAAACAGTTAACCAAGTTTACTAATTGGAGGTGCTAAAAAGAGTGAAAAAAATTAGATGAAAACAAAATGAACTTCTCCCCAGCAACTCATGGCTCTTGCATCAGGACCATGTAAGAGCAGCAACTCACATGATAGTGGCTGTGAGGGAGGTTTTATCAGTGAACAAATAACTGTTTTAGGGCACCCTTCCCTATTCACCTGTTCTGGCCCCTGGTGACTTTGTTTCTTCACCCCAAAATAAGAGAAATATGGAAAGATGAAGAGTGCATGTGGAGATACTTAAGAGAGGAGTCAGATCTTGATGTGCATGTATTACTAGTAATAATGATTTTATAAGTTTAAAACCAATATTCAATTATTAATTGTTAGTAGATTACAAATATTACTAGGAATAGGGAACAGAGTCTAGACAAAGGGAGACAGTTATGGGGAATCAATTAGGATCCATTTTCCTGTCTTTGAGCACAAAGTGTGAGACCCTGTCACTTTAACATTTCTGGACCTGGCGTGTTGTATATCTCCCCTCCCCTCGCACCTGCAACCGAGCAGCTGGCTGGAGGCCTTGAAGCTGTGTTCTACCAGGGCAGAGCTGTGTGCTCTGAAGGGTGGTTTTTGGGTGTCACAAATTCTTTAAACTTTGTCCAATACAGGAAGACTTGCTCCAGACCAGATAAGGAAAAGAAAGATCTCTTTTCTTCCGTCACCTTGATTGGGCCAGAGAAGTCTGTTTGGACACGAGGCTGTCAGAGTATTAAATCATCACATGTGTGGTGTGTGACCGTGGGTCAGCTAGGATTTGGTCCGTGAGTCAGTCCCTGATTGGCTTCCTTATCAAGACTTTGTTTACATTAAAACCATAATACTCTGAAACAGCAAAATGTAGCAAGTAAAGCCATGGAATTAATGTAATCAGTTGTAGAGTTAGTCTAGTTATAGAAATGCAAGTGCAGCAAGAACCAGGATGGGATTGTTGGCTTTGCTTTCATAAGATTTATGATTGCAACACTGAAGTATGAAATAAACACAGAGCTAGCCTGATGCTCGGTGTGCTATACTGGAGGCCTCACAAAGTGTGTGCCAACTCCGGAGCCGTGCTGCTCTTAAAACTATCTCTTTGTCTCTGTCTATTATTTCTCTATATTAATATTCTACAACTCCTATTAATAATTTCCTCAGTCTCCAGCACTATCAGGCCACTAGGACATAAATCCACTGTGTGCTGAGGCTGGTCCATGACAGAGAAGAAAACATTTTGAATACATTCAGGACGTCAAGGGTAACATGACAACAGCTCTGATGACCTTTCCAGAAAGAGTTCCAAAATTGCTTTGAATATGGTCAGGGGAGTACTTCGAAGGTGACTGCAGTGAAATTCAGAAATGACATATGCGGCACTTTTTATAGTGTGAGTTCAGAAACTTAATTGTTACACCTCGTATTTATATGAAATATCTGTATATGTAATTCTATAGAGAAAAAGAGCAGATTACTGTGAATGAGTATTTAGGGATGAAAATGTCCTTAAAATTAGATTAGGATGGTGGTTGTACAACTTTGTGAATATACTGACAAATATTAAATTGTATATTTAAAGTGTGTTAATCGTATGTTTAACTATATCTCAATATAGCCATTGCCAAAATCTCCAGTGCAGTTTCTATTATTCATATTTTCATAAGGGAAGTCAAAGCTACTCTAAATATTTTTAATTAAAATTAATATACATTGTTTTTCCAATTTGGTAAACTAAATTTCTTCCATCAAGATAATTTCCAATATAAAAGATGCTTAATCTAGCAGCTCTCAATCAGCTTTTTACTTACTATTTAAATATAAATGGACAAACAGAAATAAATGAAAATAAAGTACAAAAATAAACAAAGAGAAAATCAGACTGAGCAGCACATTGATGCCAAAAACTTCAAGGAAACTTCATTTTCCTTAAGGCTCAGAGTTCTGAATACCCATCTGTTTTATAATTTACCTTAGAAAACACAGCCTAAGCAGATAAAAGCCAGGAAGGTACGCTCTATCATTTCCTCCATTGATGACAGCACAAAACACAACTTACCAGGAGATCTGTGTTTCATTTGGGGTCAGGCTCAGGACAGCAGTAACACGGGCTGAACACATTGGCAAAGGCACTGTTTCTAACTATCAGTATCAAATTCAGCCAAGAGACACTCTTTATGAAGGCACAGGGGTCAGAATAACCTTGTTGTCAATTCATTGTAGGAAATATAATTTTCAGATATTCAGATAAATTGGAGTATTAAAGAAATTAGTAGGGATGGTGTTGGATGTAAGACTCAAGGAGAATCATCAAGCAAAGGAAGCCTGGTAGAAACTTACACAGTGAATGAGAAGGTTTCATATTTTCTTGCTTACGGGCCACATATCAGAACTGCAAATCCAGTATAACGTGTGTAGTAAAATGTGGACGGGGACATAGCAATTTACATGGTGTTATGGAAAGCAACCATTTTTATAACATGCTCAAGAAGTAAACAGATATGATTTAATAAAAAAGAAAAGATAAAAAAAAAAATAAAATAAAATAAAAAAGAAGTAAAAAAGAGAGCGACATGATGCTAAAATTTCTTTTCAGAAAAAGAAAAATTAAACAGTACCAGAGGGCTCAATTAAAAATCAAAGAAATGGTTCAGAAAAAATTTAAAATTTTTAATAAATGCCAAAACTATACAACTGAATGTACCAGCTAAAAACATGATTTTTTTCTATTTTTATCCTCACTTTCTTATCTCAATGTCAAATCACTATGGAACACTTTTGTAACCAACAGAACACTTTTAAAACTAGCCCTCAAATCCAGATATTTCTTCCCATCTCCCATTCATCTGCTTCAGCCCACAACATTTCTTGATTACTGCAACATTCCCTTAATTCTCTCTCCTACCTATCATCCTAACTCCCCAGTCTCCACATTGAATCCAGGATCTTTCTAAAACACTTGTCTGATCATCTTACTTTCATTCATAAAACCCATGCAGTCATGCAACTCTATCTCGGAGTCTTGGCTACTTCTAAAGAGGTTGTGATTGCCTTGTCCTAAATAAATAAAATTGGTATAAATCCTATCTCATTCACAAGGGAAAAGCAACTTCCTTTCAGTACTCCGAAACTTCCTAAAGACTGTTCCTACCTCTGGCTTTTATTTCCTTTTGAACTCCTGTTTCTATTTCTAGCCTCTATATTAGTGTCTCAATCTACCAACTTCTCTATATAGCATCATCCCAGGGCTTTTCTATATTGTTATTTAAGTGTAAGAGGTAACGATTTAACAACAAACAATTCAAAATTAAGTTTAGCAAATTATTTTCCAAAAACTCTATTTCCAGTCTCAACATCAGTCATGAGTTAGTACAGAAAGCCATTGAACCCACCGTGACCATGTTCATTAACCTCATGCGATTTTTATAATCCCTAAATTTCTGGATTAACCCTTTTGGGGAGAAATGTTTTCAATGATGAAAACTTTAAATGTCTTCATTGTTCAATACAATAGTTACTAGCCACATGGGCTAATAAGCACTTGAAATATGACTTGCTTGCCAAAAGAAAATGAATTTTAAATTTTCATTAGCTATGGTGGCTAGCACCTGCAGTATTAGATGACACAAATCTAAATAGCTGACCTTAAAAGTGTTTTTTTTTTTTTGGCCGGGGTTGGGTTTGAACCGGCCACCTCCGGCATATGGGGCCAGCGCCTTACTCCTTTGAGCCAAAGACGCCTCCCTAAAAGTGGCTTTTTACTGATTCCTTTTGCTAGTCCACAGATTTGAATGATTCCATACAGGCTCTCTGTTGCAGAATTGATCCTCCATTTTAATAATACTTTGCTAAAACTAAAAAGAACCCCCTCATGTGCACACGTGAAGTAATTCTGTGTATAGCATTGGAAGTGGCCTTCCCTTGTATATTGTCAATGGCTCTTCATCTCACTAGGAAGTCATAGTTAATTTCACCTCTAGCCTCGGCTTCCCATTGCAACTTCACTTCTCTAAATCCCAAACTTTGACCCCTGGGCCTTTGTGAACATGTAATTTATTCTACCTACAACACATACCATCCACTACCATAATCATTCCAAACTATAATTAATCTCAAATCAGATAAAAGAAGATATTGCAAAAACTTATAACGGAATCTCTCAAGAGCAGAGTAATCTGTCTAGTTTCTTCTCCCCTATCATATTCCGTTTCTTATTTTATGGAGAATGTATGTTCTTATATTGATTATTCATTCAAGCAGCGCTTACTAAATGAACAAGATGTAGTACTGAACTCTTTAGATACAGAGATAAAACAACGCTAGTGAATAAGAAAATGACAGGCCTTCAAAGAGTTTCTGTCCTAGGGAGGTATAAATATAACAGGGGATCATAGTGCGTGAGGCAAGTCTGCAAGTCTCAAGGGTACGAAACACCAAGACAGAGCCCAGAGTCTCTGCCACCCGGCCTTGCTCAGTGACACTTGGAGACAGGGAGCTTGACGTTCTAAGGTAAATGACCTTCCATAAAGAGCTGTAATCGAAAGCCATTTTTATTAAACTAAAACTTTTGGTTAAACTTGTGTTACATTCAGCTATCTTGTGAGAATTCGTTTGAGAGATAGAAATCTAAGAAAGGGAAGCGTCCATTCCTGGGATGGATTGGGGTGAAGTTAATGAAAACACTGCAGACAAGAGGTAGACAAAATATATCTGTGCACATGGGAAATCAGAACCAGAGGGAGTCAAAGTAAGTAATTGCTCTTTAAAATATAAAAAATCTTGGGAAAAGCTTTGGATTTTCTTCTGCAGGACGAAGGATGTGTTTAAGTCATTATTTTCCACACTGTAGGAGAC
Source organism: Perodicticus potto (assembly GCA_963574655.1). Classification (NCBI taxonomy): domain Eukaryota; kingdom Metazoa; phylum Chordata; class Mammalia; order Primates; family Lorisidae; genus Perodicticus; species Perodicticus potto. The sequence goes on from CAUYRH010023431.1 coordinate 13,165, forward strand.
AAACAAAAATTATTTCCTAATTATTAAATAAATTGTACTTCTAAAATAAAAACCAGAAAACAAAAGTGTGAAAATCCTGAAGATGACAGATAAAAAGTGCAAAATCGTGTAAATGAAAAGCCATCAAATGCTTACACAAATGAATATTATCGGGAAAAATGAGAGAAAATATAAATAATAGAATTAATTTTCCATGTGGAAGAGAGATCAGTGTGTTGTCTGAGATGCCCTATGAGATAAAAATGTTCAGGATGAACTGAAATCCTGCCAATTTCTACAAGTGCAAACAAGTGCAGACTTCTTAGTCTCTCTAAGCCTCATGTTATCCATTTCTGAAATGATAAGAGCAAATACTTCTTTGTAGAAGTAACTTCTCCCCATGGGGTTTGGGGTAGAATTATACAGAACACAAAATGTAAATTTTAAAATTGCCTATAGCATGTAAATAAGAATTTTGTTAAGATGAAATATGTGTAATATCAAAACAATAAAAGTTTCTTGAATTTTTACAGTTTAGAAAAAGGTTGAATTATAAAAATGTTTTTGATGTGACCAAGCATTAGAAAAATATATATAGTTTGGTTGAAAGTAAGAAAAATTGGTCTGAGTTTACTACTGTTCTCAGCAACATCAAGGACAAAGTTATGCAAAATAAGAAACTATAGTGTAAATAAATATTTAAAACGAATTGTGACATAGCACTTCCATTTTATTGAAAGTTACCAATGTTTTGAATGACATAAAAGGGTTGAAAAAAATATAACGTCAACTACTTAAAAGTGGAAAACCATAAGCCAGAGCATCGTTTACAGGGGTCCTCAAACTAGGGCCCATGGGCCACATGCGTTGGTGTGAATTGTATTTGTTCTCATTTTGTTTTTTACTTCAAAATAAGATATGTGCAGTGTGCCTAGGAATTTGTTCATAGTTTTTGTTTTTTTTTAAACTATAGTCCGGTCCTCCAGTGATCTAAGAAGCAGTGAATTGGCCCCCTGTTTAAAAAGTTTGAGGATGCCTGGTGTAGTATTTCAACAATTAGAAATATTCCTTAAAGAAATAAATGGAAATAATTATATTTACATTTTAAAAGAGAACATATTTTTGCCTAAAAAATTGTGAAAGCAAAAATCTGTAATTCAATAAAAGTCAATGAGAAAAAATAAAAAGAGAAAGTGAGAAAACACAAAGCTTGTAGTAAAAATATAACAAGAACAAGACAAACATCAAAATGATATTTATTACATTTTAATCTTCCTAATAAAGAATTAAATCTCAACTTGGGTTAAAAAAGATATATTTGTCTCTGCATTTTATAACAGATGTACGTAATTCTAATTCTATTACATTATAAGAGAAACCCAAGAAAATTCGTATTAATTAAGCACTCCAATTGAAAATAAAGATAAAATAAACCTTGAGAAAACAGTAAACCAAAATCTTGCAAATGAAATGGGTTTTGAATCTTGGAGGTATACTTGAGGAATGCCTATTATGCTTTGATTTTATTTTTTGAAACTGATGTAAAAATACGTTGAACTCCATTTTTTTAAGTGAGGAATTCAAGTTGGAAGTTTATCTCCAGCTACAGTAACAACATGTATACCAAGATTGAGTACAAAAAAGTAGCAAAATGTAGACCAAAAAATAATGTTAGGATTGATAGATGTTGGAATCTCTATCTATTAATCGTAATGTTGGCAATTGTCATTTAGTCAGTGTCTCTCTCAAATAGGCTGTAATAATTTATGATGCGAATTAAATTCCTCTGTGACAGATAGGACAGAAGTAGGAATTGGAATTGGTAGGCACAGATTTATTTGCTGCTGAGTAAAAAGAAAATGAACAGAAATAGAAAAAAGAAGGCGAGCGGGGGGGTCATCGGAACAGCTTGTCTGAGTGCTGGTGAGTGAGACTGTGCAGAGATGGAGAGAGATTCGGGGTCACTCCATGTGACGAGATCCCTGGAGAGCAACAGGAGGTGGGAAACAGAGTTTGTGAGGACAGTACATTAATGAGTTTCAAGTAATACAACCTTATTAGAATTTATTTAATTAATTGGTAGAATGTTCTTTTTGAATGTTGGAAATGTAGTCTGGTTATATCTCGTAAGGCTCACATGTACTACTGGTTGAAATCATATTTGTTTCTGCATGGACCTCCCTCAGCAGAGAGAACCCTTTTAACAGAACTGATAGACCACTGGAATTAAGTGACAAAGTAAAAGAGCCATCTTGACCCAGCCTGATGAGTTTGAGAGGAATTCACACACCAGGGCAACATGGCAGTGAGCGATCTGGGATTAGAATCACAATTTTTGAGAAATATGAACATTTCAGAATTGGATGATACAGGTGTTAAAACAAAAATTAAGTAAAGGAATAAACGTGATTTCAATACAGATTTCGAAAAGCCCCCAAATCTCTCCTATGAATGAATTACCAACTGAAAATTGACCTCTTATTCTGTCTGAAGGGACTTGCTATTTCTTATAATTGGAATCATTTCTGAAAAGTGCAGTAGAAGCTGGTGACATATTTCAAGAGATTTGTTCAAAAAATAAGTTTTCTCTACTTATTTTGTTGGGAAAAGTAGCTTTTCATTTGCCATCAAAAAGTTCCCCCAAATTAAATGAAAAATATTTAAATAAAAGAAGTTAATTGATTTAATCAGTTACATAAACCACAGGGTAAGGAAGAACTTTGTGAATATGAGAAGAATCCTGGGACCCAAGAGAGGAAAATAAGCAAATTTGATTAGCAAATGGAAAATGTACTGGGAATTTTAATGAAAGAAAATAATCAAAATAAATATGTAAAATGGTGAGCCATGTAAAGCAACTACAAAATTAGATTATGTGTAAATACAGCTGTAGACACATATGCAGATACAAATATCAAGTTTCGAACATAAATTCAGTACTTTTATACATATGTTTTATATCTGACTATCACCTTTTTACTTATTCTGAGTAAATTTAGTAATTTGGCCCTTTCTTTATAATACTGCAAATTAAATCTATTCAACTCTCATCCAAAAGGCTGTAAGTGCTATTTTTTGCCTTCAACTTTTCTATTCGTGTCCCCTCTCAGCTCATATGGAAGACTGAGCAGGCGTGAATGTCTTAGTTACCTACGTGTCACCTATAGAGTCTTAAGAATTGAGAGATCTTCCAGATTCGCTTGACTGAATACCTACCTTGAACAATGATTTACTGTTATTATAATACATGCAAAGTATGTATTGTCCCAAGCTAAATATGAGGATATGATGTCTTATGATGAATCATATAAACCTCCAAACTCTTGCCAGGCAAGCAAGCTAACAACGTTGCTGTTCTAGGCTTCCCTAAAATAAATTTAACTATTTTTTCTGTATGCCCATTAATTGTCAATAACATTGACCTTTTAGAATAAATGTTTACTAATTTTCACCTCTCCACTATCTGTTGAACAGTAATGAATAGAATTTTCCCTGTCTTTCTGTTGGAATGGATTTTCTAAGATACTTTTCTAAGTGACGTTTTCCAAGATACTTCTGATATGAAATGTGTGACGTTTTCCAAGCTACTTCGGATATGAAATGGTCCCTTAATGAACTTGGACTTCTCTTTCTGGGAAATTCCTATCTCATAAGATGGTGCCTCTTTATGGTTTGCAAAAATAAAACTGACTTCAAAACTCAAGATAAAAGGATCATTTTATTTGATAATTTTCATCCACTCCTTGAAGGGATAGATGGCATTTACTTAATAGTTTGAATATGCGAATTTACTGGACATGAAAATACATCCCCAAATATATTAAAACTTATTGTTTTTATACCCATAGTTTTTCATAGGTATCACATATTCTCTGTTTATGATGTGTCTCCTTATAATTTCTTAATATTGGACTTTATAACACACTGGTAAAGTAACTCATTAATACTTTTCAGGTCATTCTTTTCTATCCTAACATAAAGAACAATTCAATGTATGTATGTTCAAAGCACATTCACAAAGGTAAACCTGTTTTAAGATAGTTTTACTTTGGATTTTATCTTATGAAAAATAG
>CAUYRH010023432.1:0-11520 GCA_963574655.1 Perodicticus potto
GTAGTAACTTGGATGGAGGTGGAACATATTATTCTTAGTGAAACATCACAGGAATGGAGAAGCAAGAATCCTATGTATTCAACTTTGATTTAAAGACAATTAATGACAATCAATGACAGAGTGGGGCATGAGGGAAGGAGAGAGCAGACAGAGAAGGAGGGAGGGGGTAAGGGAAAGAAAATCAAAAAAAAAGGAAAAGAAAATAGTGACTAACTTTCGTATAAATTGGATTCAATTTTGACCAAAGTACATTACTTAAATATTAATTTTTTAATTTGACTTGTCAATATGTTGTTTAGGATATTGCATCCTCATCTGTAAGTGAAACATGTTTGTAATTTCCCTTTATAACAATATATTTTCTCCAATTTCAATACCAGGTGTATCCAGATCAAGTAGAATGATATTGAAATATTTCTTCTTTTTTTATTGTTTATAAGATTCCTGGAATTGCTATTTTTGTAAAATCATTGTGGTCTATGAGTTTATGATAGTTTGAACTTTGTTATTTAATTTAATTCAATGCTTAACTACTGTTTTTCTATGAATGATTATACTGTGGTTAATACGTTAGCATAGCAGTATTCCCAGATAGTTTTTTGTTTGGTGGGAGGTTGGACTTTCGGGGGGGGGGGGGGCAGAGTTAATTCTTTGCATGAAATAACTTTTTTTTTAACAGTGAAATTGCTTTCTCTTTTGTCTTGTGATGTTTTTTGAGGTGAAATTTAAGTTTTTGTGTGAGTAGTACTATTATACCTATCTTGCATGTCTTGCTTGTACTGTATCACATCATACTTTTGTTTAATTCTTAATAAACTGTTCACTTGTTAAAAAAAAATTCTAACATATGTTTTTCACAGAAATAGAAAAACAATTCTATAATTACACTGAAAAAAAAATCCAGAATAGTCAAAGCAATCCTGAATAAAAGAACAAAGCTGAATTCACAACATGACTTTAAAACATGTTACCAGGCATTAGGAACCAAAACAGTATGGTGTTAGCATAAACACAGGTACATAGACCAATGGAACAGAATACAGGACCCAGATATATTATAGCCAGCACATTTTTTACTAAATTGCTTAATGTTTTAAGAACATTAATTGGGGAAAGGACAATCTCTTCAATAAATGATGAATGAAAAATTGGATATATATGTGCATAATAGTAAAACTGAAGCCCTATCTCTCACTGTATGTGGAAATTAAATCAAAATGAAGTAAATACTTAAAAGTTCAGACCTTAAACTATGAAACTACAAGAAGAAACCTTGGGGAAACATTCCAGGACATTAGTCTGAGTAAAGATGCGTTTAGTAATATCTCAAAAGCACAGGCAACAAAAACAAAAATAGAAAAACAAAAGTTTCTTCACATCAAAGAAGACAAATAACAGAGTGCATGAGAGAAAATATTTGCAAAGCATCCAACAATGGACTAATATCCAGAATATACAAGGAAGTCAAATAGCTGAACAGCTTAAAAAACCCCAAACAATTACATTAAAAAATGGGCAGAGGATCTAAATAGACATTTCTCAAAAGAAAACATGCACCTGGCTAATAGGTATATAAAAAATAACAGTCACTAGTCAAAACCACAGTGTTGTATCACTCACCCCTGTTAGAATTGCCATTATTAAAAAGACAAAAAATGACATATGCTGGGTAGGAGGAGGAGAAAAGGAAAATTTTTATAGTATTAATGGAAATATCATTATGAAAAACAATATTGAAGTTCCTTTATTTGAGTTGAAATTTGAATTAGGAAGCATTAGACCATCTATATTTTAACCAAGTCCACATAGGGTTAGTTAATCTTGTATAACAGAGAACTTGAATTTGAGAGGGCAGTCATATCATCTACAGGTAGGTTTGAACTCAACATGTTTCTGCCTTAGTTAAATAGAAGTATTATGGTTATAGCCATCTCACAAAATTATTTGGAGATTAAATAAGAAGTGTAGTTATACTGCCCTTGCTAAATAACAAAAATGTATTAACTTTTATTGCTATGGAAAAATGTTAAAAGAAGCTAAAACTTTCAAATCCAAACTCATACTAGCATGAAGATTATTCAGATTGGGGCAGAATTTTGGAAATAATCTATAATTTCCAGAAATGAAGAATAATATGTTATGACATTTGTTATCAAAGTACATTTTAATATGTACAGACAAATGAGATGCCTAAAGGCAAATTGAGTGGAAAAAATTATTATATACAATACTGTGTGTGATATGTGATCTTTTTTGAGATATGTTTATATCTATCTGACTATATGTTTACTCATATGCACATAAGTATATCTTGAAAAATATATAAGCAATTGTTAATAATATTTTCATTCTGAGCAAGCAGCTGGGTAGTTTGAGAATGAGAAAGTAAGGTTAATTACTTTTCATGGTAGCTTTCAAATTTTGTACATTATCATATATATATATATATATATATATGTTTGGTATACATAATGCTATGTAGTATATAAAATACTGCTCAAAACTTAATAGCTAAAAGCAATTATCATTTATCATTTTTTTTTCTCCTTTTTTGTTGTTGGGAATTCATTGAGGGTACACAGGTACTTGTTTGTTGGCTGAAATTCAATGTATCTATTCTCGGATCACTTGAGCTTGAGTCCAAGCTTCAGATATATTCCATATGTTTCTTATTTTACCCTTCTTTGATTAACAGGCTAGGCAAGACATTTTCTGCCCATTGTGATGTCAGAAACACAAGATAGAATATCTCATCATCTAGGCAAATTTCAAGTCTGTTTCACTCCAATAAGTAGTCCAGTGTGTGACATGGCCAAGCCTATAATCTAGCAGAAGAGAAAGACAACCTATTCACCATAAAACCAAATAATTACATGACCAAAATTTGTATTCGTGGAGAAGAGAAGTGTACTCCTACCTCCATTCATGTAGAGAAGAAAATGATTAGTGTCCTAAAAACAATCATCTACCATACTTGTGATTGCATTACCTATTCAAAATATATAAAGGAGAAACAACAAGAAAACAAAACAAGAAAATTTCAAAAGTATATATCTAAAGGATAACCAGTGGAAAGAGAAGGCATCTAACATCAGAGTGTCAAAATAAAGATTCATCAAAAAGTTTCTCCAGAGATGAGAAAAGTGCATTCTTTGACAAGCTCACCTTATATAGACATTGTTCAAGTAACTAGAGTAACCTAATAAAAAAGTAGGGATTTTAATTTTGAAGACCCACTCTCTTCTTATGCTGATCTTTTAAAGGGATTTACTCTCACTAATTAATACACAGCTACAGAATGATTTTTGTCCTTAATTCTTTAGCATATCAATTATTATGTAAACAGTTTCTAGCCTTTTTTTGTGGAAGACTGATTTATTTATTTCATGTTTCTATGGTTGGACATTATTCAGATTCTCAAATTTGCATTTGTTTGCTCCTGTTCTGTTTGCAATTAAAAACAAAGGAAGAACAATAGAGACACCCTGCAGTTTTCAAGCAATTTTGTGATATTTTCCTTCCACTATGTTATTATTAGTCTTTATTAAGGATTGAGTAAATAATGGATTCAATTCAAAAGTATCCTGATTTTCAATATTTTAAAGTTCATACATCAGTATTAAAAAAGCAATAATTTATATAAAAATCATTATAATGTTTTCAGTTAGGCTTGGGAATTTCTTTTTTCTGAAGGGAATTTGAACAAATTCTTTTTTACCAAAACCATAGTATGTGGTAGGGAGCTCTTTCTTCCACAGCACCCTATTAGAGAGGATATAGAATTACTTTGTTTAAAGATCCAGAATAAGACACATGAGGCTAATCTTGGCTCTACTTTGTCCAAGTCACTCAGATTATCCTTTCTGCAGCCTCTTCTGCTAAATGAAGATAAAGAAACTTGTTTTTCCTATCTTAATATTATATTTAATTCTCCAAAAGAAGTGTGGTACATCCATAAGGGAGTCCATATGGCCCCCACTTTCCCATGGTAGATGACCCAGATTTAAGGTGTTAAATAGATAAGTAGAAGACAAAAGAGACACCATGCTACCCATGGTGCAGCACAAATTTGTTGGCGAAACCTGATGGCCATATATACTTTCCTAAAGCTGTCGAAAGTATAATATAAGTGGAAGAATAAAAACAGCTGGTATACCCATGGCATGGGCACAAATTGCTCAAAACCTGCTTGACCACATAAACCTACAGAACTTAAGAAGGAATGGAAGAACCTTTGGATTTTTAACACACTGGATCCAATTTTGCCCTTCACTATGTCTGTGTATCTCTGTATCACCCAGCAAAAGAGTCACGTACAGCAGAAATTTAAAGGACAAATGTGTTAAACAAAGTATTTACCAGATAGAGTTCAAAAAGCAAGGAGGACTTTTTTCAAGACTATTGTATTAGGGGAGAGAGAATGAACTTAACTCCACTGAATCAAAAGTCTGGGTTGTTTTTAACATAACAGGTAATCTAGTGAAAAAGTACCTGAAGATTTTAAGGAGAAGACTGGTCACTATGATTAGGCTACCTATGTTTGCCAATTAACCTATGGAAAATTAGGCTAGTATTTTCCCACAGAGACTAGCAGATGAGTTGCTATGTCACTATGAAAATTTTGAGACAGATGGTGTTAGGTCCTTTAGTTTACCTCCAAGAATCAATCAACAGCATCTTTTCTGATTCATCTGTGCAAGTTTCAACTTGCTCAGCTTATTGGTGTAATTGAGAGGGCTTCATTAGTTTCCACCCACATGGATTTTAGTTTCTTGATTTTTGTGTATCTCAAAACGTATCTTTTTTGATGTTTTCATTCCAAAGGAATGGCTTTCAGGGCCTACAGAAGGAAATTCCTGGGTTGTAAAACTGTTAAGAGTCTGTGAGAAGATTTACATCTCAAACAAGTGAAGAGAGAATTTAGAGTTACAAAATTTCCCAAGTAAATTCTCAAAGAAAAAGAAAATCAAAGACCAACAATCAGAAAAATAGTCTAAATTTCAGGAAATTGAAGGATAATATTAAGATTTTCTTGGTCAGAAGATAGGGGTAGTTTATTAATATGAACAGGATGGAAGAAATAAAGAAAGAGGATGAGGCTAAAAAAAGAAAAAGACCCACTTAATTTTTGAAAATAATTCTATAAAATGATTACACAAAACATTATTTGCTTAATACACTGTGCTATGGATTGTAAAATATAATAGAATGAAGGAGAAATAATTCATATCTTCTGGGAGATTACATATTAGTAAGAAATATGATAGACACACATGCTTCCTAATAAATTTACAAGAAGATAAAACTGAATAAGAGGCCGGGCACAGTGACTCATGCTTGCAATCTTTGCACTCTGAGAGGTTAATTTGGGAGGATCACATGAAATCAGAAGTTCAAGACCAGCCTAAGCAGAGCAAGACCCCTGTCTCTACTGAAAATTGAAAAATTAGTTGAGTGGGGTAGCACACACCTGTAGTCCCAATTATTCAGGAGGCTGAGGCAAGAGGATTGTTTGAGTTCATGAGTTTGAGGTTTCTGTGAGCTAAGCTGAGGCCATGGCACTGTAGCCTGAGTAACAGAGAGAAACTCTGTTTCAAATAACAATACAGTAAGCCCACAAAACAATATAAAAGTAAAAGGAATGATTTCAAAATGACTTTATGTAGGTGGATAGATTTTATGTAAACAAAAATATTAGAATTTGACGAGTGAAAGGATAGATTAGAACATACAAAACAACTGAATTGCCTTCTATGAAATATTTTTATGAGAATATGATTTTAAAAGTAAAAAAAATTAGAATAAGTAAGTTTGTGGGGAGTTGACAGAGTAAATACAGCCTGTGCATCCCATTTTCAAGGAGAGGATAGAACGTTGCCAGTGGATGCTCACCTACAAATGGCTTTTCTCAGAAAAACACTGTAAAAACCCAGAGAAGCAATGTTAAATATTCAAAATGAAGGTGAAGGTGACAGGGCAAATCATTTGGCAAAACCAAAGGGACCTTGGGGGAGGCATCCACTTGTAGGGAAGGTGAGGAATATGGACCAGGGGCTCATCCTGCAGGCACTGGGGCCTGAGATGTGAGGGCGCTCTCTCCACTATGGCAGAACTCTGGACTGATTGGGGAGCTGCCTAGAATGTTCGCAGATAAAATACAATGGAGACAAAGCATAGCAGGTATCTGGTGGCTGCCAATCCCAGGTTTCTGAAGCTGACATTATCGTGAGCTCTCAGGTGCATGGTATTAGATCTTCTTGGGACTTGGCTTTGCAGCCATAGCCTTTGCATTGCTGTTGTCATGTCAGTAAGGGAGTGGGCAGAGCAGATGCTCTCCCATGCTGTGCCCTGTGTTTGGAAGCCCAGCAATCCTCCTCCCCAGCATGGGATCTGAGCAGAGGAGGTGGCTTGGATGCCATCACCTTGGGAGGCATGGGCAATACCCTCATCAGGAACTAGGTGACAGGACAACCCCAGAATCTTGATGAGCTGGTGGCCCTAGCCTGCCTCCACAGATTCTGGGGAATTGGTATCAATCCTTACCTATGCAACTTAGCATCTGAAGTCTCTATACTGCCAGAACAGCCTCCCTACCTACATTACCTGCCTTTATGGCTCCCAGTTCTAACAGTAAGGCTATGGCTGTCTCAGGGCCTGAATCTCTGCCCCCATGGCTACATAGCTCTCACTGAGCTTGTGAAACCACTCCTGAGATTCCACCTTTCTGCCTGGACCCCAGGACTTCACTATTGAGGATCTACCACTGCCACTGACCAGTGGAATATCCCTAAAATCCAACACTCTGTCAGAGAACCTCAGCTTTAAGCTTCTATTACACTTAGGCTTGATAGACACAGCCTAGTCACCACCAACACTGCCCATCCAGCCTCAGCTCGCTACCACTATCACTTCCATGGAAAAGCAATGTCCCAAAATTCTAGCCTCCATGGAGAGGGTCTCATCCATCTCCCAGCTTGAACTTGCTACAGCAATTTGGGGAACAACCCACAACTCCTCATAAAGATCATTGAGCACCAACTTGAATTCTGACAATCACAGGGAAATGGTACTAAACAGACGAGCTGCACTACAAGCAGTCAGTGAACCAAACTGTCCCCCATTGGGTCAACCATCCAGAGGAAGACACTAAAGACTTTCTAGAGAACTCCCTTGTACTAACTAAACAGGGGACTTCCTGGCAAAGAAGAACGGTTGCCATACAAACACATAAGTCATGAGCCAAGGGAAAATATTTGGTTAAGATGAAAGTAGAACCTTGGTGACACGAACAAACAAAATAGTTCAACATTCCCAAGGGATCATAATGAAGCTATGGTAGTGGATTTCAACTGAAAGGAAAATGTCATCATGACAGACTGGGATTCAGAATATAAATGACACATAAGATAAATGGAATTGAAGAGAAAGTTGAAAACCAAAGAAAAGAAATAAAAAAAATTAGGAAATTAACCAAGAAATGAAAAATGTGCTAAAGGACTAGAAAACATAAGAATGGATATAATAGAACTTAAAGAACTGAAAGAGTCAATTAAGATGTTTCACACACAGCTAATAGCTTCGGCAACAGAGAAGAAAATAAAGAGAATAAAGAATCTCAGAGCTTGAAGAACAGTTAACCTAGTCATTCAAAGAGACAGAAAAGAGAATAAAAGTGGCTGAGCAATCCCCTTATAGAAACGATGGGACTATGCCAGTGAACTAATATACAAGGATTAATTATAGTTATCCCTGAGGGAGAAAAACAAAGAGCTAAAAAGCATGGAAAATATGTTTGAGGAAATTATTGAGGAAAACTTCTCTAGTATTACCAGAGATTTAAGGATCCAGATACAAGGTGGTCATTGAACACCAGGGAGATTTTTTAACAAATAAGACATATCCAAAGCACATAGTATCAGCCTGGCCAAAGTCAAAATGAAGGAGAAATTTCTACAAGCATCAAGATGAAAGCGGCAACTAACCCCAAGAGGAAAACCCATTAAACAAACTACAGACTTCTAAATGGAGATCTTACAGGCCAGAAGGGTTTAGGAAGCCATCTCCAGTCTTCTTAAACAGAATAATTGCCAGCCCAGTATTTTGTATCCTACAAAACACAGTTTCATAAAATTGCTCAACAGCTAAAAGCTCACAGCTCATATGAGACAATTGCAGAAAATGGCAAACAAAGCAAGGATGAACATAATCCCACATATCATAACAGCATCCCCCATATCAATTTGATCACTCAATCTTAAGGGTATGAAAGGCCCACTCAAAAGAAATAGGCTGGCTGAACAAATGAAAAAACACAACCCAAGTGTCTGTTGTCTCCTGGAAAGACATCTAACCCAGAAGGATGCACACAGACTTGAGGAAAAGGAATGGAAAAAAATATTCCACACAAAAGGAAATCAAAAGAAAACAGGTATAGCTATTTTTATGTCAAACAAAATTGAATTTTTTTTAAAAAAATTTCAGATTAATATAAGGGTACTAATGATTAGGTTACATGGTTTGTGTTTCTAAGGTAAAGTTCCAGTTGTAGTTGAGCCCTTTACCCAGGGGAGTGTACTGTATACCTTTACATTGTACCCTTTAGGCAAGAGTTTACCAATTCCCCCACCCACCCACCCTTCTTTCCCTTCCCTCTTTACCTCTTTCCCTCAGTTGAATTCAAATTTTTTTTCTTTTGTGTGGGCATGTAGTTTTTTATCTGTTGGTTTCATATTAATATTTAGTACACTGGATACTTGCTTTTCCATTCATGTGATACTTTATTTATTTTTTTTTTTATTTAAACTTTTTTTTTTTTTTTGGTAGAGACAGAGTCTCACTTTATTGCTCTCGGTAGAGTGCCGTGGCGTCACACTGCTCACAGCAACCTCCAACTACTGGGCTTAGGCGATTCTCTTGCCTCAGCCTCCCGAGTAGCTGGGACTACAGGCGCCCACCACAACGCCCGGCTATTTTTCTGTTTTGTAGTTCGGCCGAGGTTGGGTTTGAACCCGCCACCTTTGGCATATGGGGCTGGCGCCCTACTCGCTGAGCCACAGGTGCCGCCCCATGTGATACTTTCTAAGGGAAATGTTTGTCAACTCCATCCAAGTGAATACAAAAGATGGAAAGTCTCCATCTTTTTGTATGGCTGAATAGTATTTCATAGTGTACATATACCACAGTTTATTAAGCCATTCCTACGTTAATGGGCATTTAGGTTGTTTCCACATCCTGTAAATTGAGCTGTAGTGAACAGTCTTGTTGAAATGTCCTAAGGAAAAGTTTTTTTGTTTTTTTTCCTTATGAGTAGATATCTACTAATGGGATTTTAGAAGCAAATGGAAAGTTTATTTTTAGTTCTTTGAGGATTCTCCATATTTCTTTCCATAGATGCTATGTAAGTTTGCAATTCCAACAGTAGTGTAAAAGTTTTCTTTCTTTCCACATCCCTGTTAGCATCTGCAACGTTGGGACTTTGTGATGTGGGCTGTTCTTATTGGTGTTAGGTGATATTTCAAGGTGAATCTGACAAAGGACTTACAAATAGAACCTGCAGAGAACGCAAGCTAATTAACCAGAAAAGAACAAAGAATCCCATTTATAAGTGGGAAAGAGTTATGAACAGAACCTTCTCTGAAGAAGACAAATGGCCAACAAATGCATTAGAAAAACATTCATTGTTCCTAAACATCATGGAAATACAAAGAAAAAAATGGACTTTAAATCAACAATGTTAAAAAATAACAAAGACAGTCATTATATAATGGTAAAGGGAGCAATTCAACAAGAAGTCATAATAATCCTAAATATATTTGTAACTAACATAAGAACTCCATGCTTTATAAAGCAAATTCTACTAGATCTACGAAAGGAGGTAAACTGTAGCACTGTGTAGAGACTTCAATATCCTATTGATGGAGCTGGACAAATCATCAAAATGTGATATAAATAAGCACTGGTCCTGAATGGAACTCTAAAACAAGTGAAACTAACAGAAATTTCCAGAACATTCTACTACTCACTAATGAGTTTATGTTCTTCTCATCAGCATGAGGGAGTTTCTCCAAGGTTAATCACATCTTAGGCCACAAAACATGCCTCTATACATTGAAAATATTGACATCATCCCATGTGTTCTCTTGGACCACAGAAGAATACAGCTAGAAGCTGATTCCAAGAGAAACACTCAAATCTACACAAAATCATGGAAATTAAACAACCTGCTGCCAAACGATTATTGGGTTAATAACTAAATTAAGAAGGAAATCAAAAAAGTCCTTGAATTGAATGACAAAGGGGACACAAGTTATCAAAATCTATACAATTCAGCAAAAGCAATCTACAACAAAAATACAGTAAGATCACAAATTAATAACTTAATATGGCATTACTTGAGATAGAACAGGAAAAATAAACCAAAGTCGAAACCAGAAAAAATAAAGGTCAAAGTAGAACTGAACAAAATAACAACAAAAATACAAATTATCAATGAAACAAAAAAGTTGGTTCTTTGAAAAGATAAACCAAATTAATAGGCCTCTTGCTCTATTTACCAGGAATGGAAGAGAAATGACCCAAACAAGCTCAAGCAGTAATAAAAAAGAAGATATTACAGCTACTACTACACTTATGAATACTACAAAAATATCTATGCATGTGAAGTAGAAAATGTGAAGGAAAGAGATAAATTCCTTGAGAAGCACAACCAGTAAAGACTCATTTCTTCTGAAATAAAACTCTTGAGTAAATCAATAATGAGCAGCAAGATTAAAGTAAAAATATAAATTCTTCCATACAGCACAATTCTGTCAGACTTTCTTTCCTATAGAAAGTATTCCTTATTATCGAGAAGAAGGGGAAGAGATTCCTTACTAACTTATTCTTGGGCAGCTGGTATCATCTTCACCATACAGCCAGGAAAAAACATGATAACAACAGCAACAAAACCTCCCAAACAAAACAAAAATCTAAAGAACAACAGCCCTTTTAAATACGGATGCAAAAATCTTTAATAAAATACTAGCAACAGCACAGCAAAAAATAATCAGCCACCAACAAGTGGGCTTCATTCCAAGATGCAAGCATGGTTCAACATATATAAATGAAAAAATATAATTCTTCCCTAATTGCAATGGCTAAAACTTCCATTACAATGTTGAAGAGCAATGGAGACAATGGGCAACCTTATCTGGTTCCTGATCTAAGTGGAAATGATTTCAATTTAACTCCATTCAATACAATATTGGTGGTGGGTTTGCTGTAGATGGCCTCTATTAGTTTAGGAAATGTCCTTTCTATACCAATTTTCTTAAGTGTTCTGATCATGAAGGGATACTGGATATTATCAAAAGCTTTTTCTGCATCAATTGAGAGAATCATATGGTCTTTATTTTTTAATTTGTTTATGTGCTGAATTACATTTATGGATTTAACGTATATTGAACTAGCCTTGAGAGCCTGGGATAAAGCCCACTTGGTCATGGTGTATAATTTGTTTGATGTGTTGCTGGATTCTGTTAG
>CAUYRH010023435.1:0-15782 GCA_963574655.1 Perodicticus potto
AACTTGGGCTAGGCAGAAGCTTTCCCAGGAAAGCGCTGTGGCTGGGATCACTCCTTGAGTGGCTATCCACTTACCCTGTGTGCCAAAACCAATCTCGCCCTATGCCCCTGAGGGCTAAGGCTACGAGGCGTCTCAGTCCCCGCCTTTAAGCTGCTCAGTCACTAGATTACTAGCTCCTGCCCGATGCCTGTTCTGCGACCCTGAGGGTGGAGCTTTCCAGAGAAGTTCTCCCACAATGGCTCCACACAGCCCACCACCAAATACTGGCAGCTCTTTTGGGCTCAGTGGCCTAGTCTGGGGCCCCAAGCAACACTCAAAAACCCCCACACTCCTGCCCAAGTTCTCCCAAGGCAGTTCAGCAGAGTGCCAAGTCCAAAAGAAACCCAAACAGCTCACAGGCAAGGCCTTTCCAGCCTGCAGTCCCACTGTTGCCCCACCCACAGCAGCCGACAGGATCAGACCGAATGAACAGATGCAACCACTTGCCCAGTCTCTGCCGCTTTTGCCTTCCTCAGGGTGTCCAGAAGCCTCACGCTGTCTCCCTGTGTCCCCAAGGGGAAGTTCCTGGGTAGATCCCGCCTGCCAGAGATGCCTAAAGTCCTCTCTCCCCAGTCTCACCGTGCCTAGCTGCAAGGAAGCTGTTACTCAGCTTCCATCTTACTCTGCCCCCGGAATTTCTCCTGAGATTGCATTCTATCTAATCTCTGCCACTTTGTCTCTGCTTAATTCCCACCTATTCCTGGAAACTTCTTTTCTATCCTTAGTTATCAGTGACAAAAAATGTCTACTACCTCTGAATTTGCCCTAGCCTTATGGCTCCAGTTCCCAGAATCTTTTATATAATCATCTGTATTTTGATTTTAGTACCAAGAAAGAAGAAAATCTGATTGGCTTAGCTTGGATCAGATGCCCACACATTTGTGAAATGGTAGCCAAAAATCACTGGACACAAACTTGCTATGAATGGAACAAAGAAGACCCTTCCCACAAATGTAGCAATGGACTGGACATGCTAACATCTTTACCTTTTCAAGACTCTCAGTGGTTTTAGCTAAGTTTTGACTACATGGGTAGGTTTAATGACACTCCTCATTATGTTTTCTATCCCAGGTGCAAGCTTTTGTCTCAATAGCCTGTGTCATTCCATGTTGGTGTCCACACAAGGTTAGCCTGACACAGAGTTTGAGTAGAAATATTGGTTGATTCTTTCATGATTCCTTCCTTCCCATGCAGGTCTCTAGAGAGCCCTGGGATCCAGCACAGACTTTCACTGCCACAAATACCTGATTTCAAAATACTTAGCTGTGTAACTGTATTCACTACAACAAAAACTACAAGCTCATATAAATTGTATGTGAAGACTGAATATGTGTCAAGGAATAGCCGAAAACACAACCTGAGTTCAGAGAAAGCTGGGGAGGAAGCCGCAGAAAAGCAGCACAAGAGAGTTAGAGATTTTGAATTCTATCCTGACATTTTCTTATGATTGTATAGCTCTTCTTTCTTTAACTTTCTCTTTTATCCCATCAGACTGTCCCCGCAGCAAAAAAAATGTACATGGGGCTATAACAAAAAGAATCAGAGAGTGATCTGAAAGTGAAGGAGGAGAAGGGCCCAAACCAGCTTGAGGTGGGTAAGCATATCAGGAAAATTAACCCAGAGGAAGGAGCCAGAAATCTGGATTTATCATGCCTTACACAATGAGCCCTTACTACTGAAGCTGGAAACAGAGGAATCACAGAAGCTTTTTAGATTATTTTAGACATGTTTTCCCCATGCCAGATTTTGTAGCACATGGAGTTGCCCCCTCCCCATCTCCCCACCTCCTTTGCCCAACCATAGTGTCCCCTCACACCCTGCTGGTGGCTTACATCAAATCCTGCTAGATAAAGAGGGGAATTCTCCCAATTACTCAGACTTCCCATGGACAGCTCCAATGAAAGTTCAAGCTTGCTTCTTGCTCTTTCCTTCATAATTCTGACAGCATGTCTGTTCTTTCCTCCCTTCGATAGTCATCACATATTGATGGGTGAAGCAGGTGTGCTTCCTGGGGTGCAAATAAAATGATGGTCTGAACTCCAAATCCCTTTCAAGAACATGGTACCACTATTTTCTGGATGGAAATGTGGAGCTGTCTCTCTTATGTCATTTATGAAAATTTCTGGAGTGGGAATGTTGTACATTCTGCTAGAAAGTTCCCCTGGCAAACCAAGTTGGAGGCAGAAATGGTACCAAAATCTTCCTTGAAAACTTCTGCAATGCATCTGCTGAAAAAAGACTAGAAAGCCTTCCTTTGGTGGGTGTCAGCCAGGGCAAGAATGGATGCATAGCATGCATGTGAGTTACTTTGGGGTGTCTTCCTGAGAAGAAGGGATTGCTATTGGCCCTTAGTTCCTGCAAGCCAGAAATATGCAACACAGCTTCTTACAGTGAAGAATTGCCCTGGAGAAAATGCCAGTATGGCTTTGATCAGCCTTGGTCTCTACGAGTGTGCATAGCAATCCCTGAGACTGCTTCTCTTCCACCCCAGATCATTTTTCATCCCCAACCATGCTACTAAATAGGTTGCCAAGCCGTCTGTGATTCTATCATCTAAATCAGTGCTCTTTAAACCATTTGGTTCACATAGCCTATGGAAGAATTAGGACAAATAACTGCATAATCCCTCACACATTTTTTATTTGACATCTGCAATTTTTCATCATAAATGTAAATAGTTGCAGGGGATGTAATTTATAGCACATTGTAAAACTAACATTTAAATGTAAAACTGTTACATCATTCTTCTAAGCATACTAAGAGAATCTAAATAGGAGGGTGATTTTAAAGCCCACCATCATCCATTTTAAAAATACATGAACAAGCTCTTCATTAACAAGAAGTCTTACTTGTTGCTCTTTTTCTTTGAACTTGTATTTCCAATTTGCTTCTTATGCAGAATTTTATCCTAATGCAATTTATTTGTTATGCCTGAAAGTCTTTTATTGATCAACCTATCAAACTTCTCTGAAACAAAAATACACATATAAATTAAATTTTTCTCATTTCCTAGAACATAAAACTGTTCATTTTTTTACTACATTGAGTTATTATTATAATTATTATACCTAGGCTAATCAAAACCCTATACATATATTTTTAACTTTAGTAAATAGTTACTAAACATGAAAGCAAAATTTTACTAGGAATACATCCCAGACAATTTTATTAATTCATGTATTTGTCATTACTATCAAGATTAAACAAGACTCAATATCAATTCTATTCTCATTTTTCTGTTTCCTAAATGTAAGTATTGCAAAAACTTTCACATACGTAAATTGGATGAAAATGGACATATTTTGTCAAAGAAATATTTTCATGAGCAAAGCACTTTGCCAAGCCCACCAGGTTGTCTTTAAAGTGAATGGTTATGCCAAAGGGAAAATTCAAAAGATGTAAGTTCCTTTGACTGTGCTGACATTTGTAAACATGAGACACCCCTCTCCCTCGTAGCTCTTATAATAAACAGTATAACTAATAGCCTGATTATTGGGAGTTGATAATGGAGGCTATTTGGAAATTCCCCCAGTCTGCTTATTGATATCACAAAGAGCTTTGTCAAAAATTAAGAGAGATTATTGTCCTGAAGAACTAGCCAAATTAGGGTTCATAGCTTAGAACCCTTACAGGAACTCTGTGCTTTCAGAAAGCTATATTGCTCCCACTTTCTTCTAAGAGACTTTTGTTTTTGGCAAGGTAATTTGAGTTAACATGGCTACTAAATTTATCTTTGTTTCTCAACTCATAGAACATAGAAGAAGGTAGGGGGTAATACGTATTTATTACATTACATTAAATTAAGGGTAAGTCATCTAATGGTTACCTAACATGCAAGGCTTAAAACATACGTATCTCGGGAATAGTGACAAATATATGGTCATTTCTTAAAACAGAATATTTAGTTCTTAATATGCCTGAGAATGATCCTAGCACTGTACTGTGCTAGGCTATGCTAGAATTTAGGCAGAAGATGATAAATGATACCACTTCCTTACCCTAAGGATTTTAAAATCTAGTAACAGAAACAGAGAAATATACAACCACCCTATTCCCTATTCCAATGCCTAACAGCAGAGAACCCTATGTAGTAATGTCAATAAGGATTTACAAGCCATAGAGCAGGATCATTATATTCCAAACAGCTAATGAAAGATCAGTACAAAGCAGGTACACAGTGAATGCTGGATAAACAGGGTTATGATTTTTTTTACCTTTTTTTCCAAAATGCCTCTTATAGTTCTCTATTTTCAAAGGGTTCAAGAAAAAAAGAAGGAGGAAAGTAGGGAGAAAATAATATTAGAATATTCTTTGATTATCTAACTATTCAGCAAATTCCTTCCCTTTGAGATTTTCTACTGAAAAGTTTGACTAAAACTCATCTTAGCAACATGTCAAATATCTCCCACTAATATTACCTGTCAGAATCCTTTTTGTTTCTAATCCATTTCTTGGTAAATTGAAAAAAAACACATTTAAGGGGAAAATTTTAGTAGAAATTTTACTGTCTGAGGAGCCTAAATGAATTATAACTGTATGCAGCCTGATAGCTGGGAGGTGCTGAGGCTTTGGGCAGATTTTACTTTGTTATTTTAGGAACTCTGCACATAAGTGATTTGCATGCAACTTCATGTTTGCCTAGAAGACCATGTCCAGATATAGCAAACAAGGGAAATATAATATTTTGCTAATTTTTCCATTAAACACCAAGAGTTCATTTCTCAACATTATTAATTACTTTGATGTTTGTGAGCAAACAAGGGTTCTGTCTCTCTTACTTAATTGAAATTTTATTATAAGCAAACAGAAGTACTAGAAATGACCATATATGTATGCATATACACAACTTTGCACTTTTAAATCATTTATTTGTTTAAGAAAGAATGGTTGATGTTTTTTCTAAGCAGAAGGCACTATGCTGAGTAGAGGAGGCCTGGACTAGCTCTAGTTTAAGTCCTACTATGTTTTATGCTTTTGGCATTCATACACTATTATGTTAAATGCTCACAGTTATTAGTGGGTTTTAATTATTATCACCATTTTAAAAATGAGGAATCAAAGACCCAGAGAGATTAAATAATTATCCAAAGTAACATACTAAGTGTTAAAGCTATGGTTTGTACCATCAAGTTGATTTAAATCAACTTTGAAACACAATTTTTAGCATAGAACCTTGCTCCATAAAAACATTTTAAAATGATAAGCAATGTTCCTTGTCCTGTTAGTCTAAATCAATAGTTGTTAACTGGGGGCAATTGTGTCTCCCCCAGTGATGTACATTTGGCATTATCTGGAAAAATTTTGGATTGTTACAAATGGATCTTGCTGCTGGCATCTAGTGGGTAGAGGCCAGGGGAGCTGCTACATCTCTTACAGTCAACAATACTGGTCCTCATAACAAAGAATGGCCCCAGGGAGAGACACTGGTATAAATGAGGATAGAAAATATCACAGTAGCTAAAGTTGCTAGCAATAAAACCAACAATCATTACTTCAAAAACAAAAATTTTAAGTAATGTATTGGAAAGAATCAAAGTATCTCGTGTCATTAAGAGAGGAGTTAAACAATCCATGACTCCAGAGTGGATAGCTGTCCAGCAGTCTCCGCAACAGGAATTCCCAGGCTTTCCCTTCTAGGACACTGTCAGACACATGTTTCACTCAGCTTCCAGAGCATTCTTTCTCACTCTAGGAAAAGAAGAAGTAAGATTAACCCAGTTTGAGTCAGGTGACTAGGCTTGGGTACAGAGCGTCATTTGCACTAGAGACCATTTCTAGAAAGGGCAACATCCCAAAGATAGGTCAATAAGCAATATGTCACTTAAGTGTCCTCTTTAGTTTCTGTTAACCAAAGACCATGAGATCTGTGGCAGAAAAAGGAAGAATCTTATTTTCTATAATAAAACAATCTGCAGATTGGGGAAGCACAACCTTTAGTACAAGTGAAAGTCTATTCTCTGAAGAACAAAGGGAGGGTCTGGTTTAAATGGGAAAGTTCTTGCCAAAGTTCACACTCAGGTCTGTTTATCAGAATAAAGGACTCAAATTTGTTCAGTTCTGATTCATCAAGATACTTGAATCCCGATTGGATGGTTTCCAAACCCCAAAGCATTGGTCCCTATCTGATGCTCCTTTCAAATGGCCATTGTGTGTTAAGTGGAGAGGTGGAGGTGGAGGCGAATTCCAGTTGTAGTTTATCTTGGCACTGACAGTAGGAAGTTGTTGTAGGAGAAACTGAGGCCTTATCTTAAGCATAAAACTCATTTCCTGCTTGAGAGTCCTGGAGAATCACGAGAATGGCATGTGAGTTGTTTGCATGCAGATCAGAAAACTGATCTCCAAAAGAAAATATAATATGCGAGGTGTGGCAATACCAAACCTAAGCATTGTGGTATAGATCCTCTAGATTCCAAAGGTCTCTTGATGCTAAAGGCACAGGTTATGCTCAAGGTGTGTGATTTTGTAAAAACAAAGGTGGAGACATTCTATCTGACCTTCTCCATCTCCTCCCTAATCAGTGCTCAGGTCAGACAAGCAGCTTTTATCTACTTCTTCCCATTTTATGTTAATAAATATGGACCTGAGTTTTACTGGGGAGGGCTCCTCCCAAAGATTCTCAGTCTCCCGACACAGATTTTGTGTCAACCCTCTTCATTCCTTGGGCCAAGACCCTCTCGTATGTTGATCCCAAAATCCCTTCACTGATTTGGTTTCATTGTAAAAAGGGAGGCCCCTAGCACTTTTCCCACATCTTTCAAAGAGCACAGAGTATGTGACCACTCCTTCACCCAGGCACGGCCTCATCCTGTTTTTACTTTGCTCACCTCAGTGAGTCATAGGGAGTCCATTTTGTCAGCTAGGGGTATACTTGAATACTTCTCACTTCTCAGTGTCAAAGATAAAATATATAATTGTTATTACTTTCTAAACCCTAGTGTTCTTTTAGATTCCAACTGGGTGATCACTCAATGCTATAGAGAAGTTTCAGCTTCAATAGAAACCATAATTTAGCTGCCTGTGAGCATAAGCATATTTAGCATAGTTCTTTGGAAAACTAGGCCCTCATGGCCCTCAGCTGGTTTGCAAATCTGCAAATTGAATTCTCCATCCCAGTGCCTTAAAGTATTAACTACCATTTTAAGTCAAGGTTATATTCAGCAAATATTTACAGAGCATCCATTATGGTTTTAATCACTATGTTAGATTCTTCCTATCTATTATTTCCCTTGGTTAATGAGTAAAGAAGCCAAGACTTGGACACAGACTTGCAGGTTAAACTGTCTTGCCACCTTTCTACCTCATCAAACTTCAGTCACATGACTTGAGTCACATGACTACAGTTCCTTACATCTTCAGGGCTTTCTTGCTTTCTGGCAGTGTTTGTTTTGCCTGTGGGAGGCAATAAGAGGAAACAGGCTGGTAATGGGAGAAAGAGGTTGAAGTATTTCTCTCTCCTTCCTCCTGGTTTTCCGTAATAGCTTTTCCCACTCTGATTACAGCTGCTGGTGGGTGAAACTTTCTCCATGGCTCTTCTCCCCCAGGTCCCAAGGACCTTATTTCCTCTCTTTGACCTTTCAGAACTAATTGGGGGGAAACTCTTTCTGTTGTGTGTCCCTTTCTGGATTCCTCCACAGTGTTTTTTGCTCCCTTTAACCTTACATATTTTTATAGTCATTTCTTCATTAAATTTTCTTGGCTTAAACCTTTCTGAATGGAATTCTAGCTGCTGTAGTCTAGTTCTTCTGATATCTTCTGGTCCCCCCCAAAGTTGTGGTAAGGTATTCCCCTGCTCTCACTGCCTCTCACTCCCTGTGAATGGGAGCCCACTCAAGAATCTCATTTACAATGCTCAGTGCTGTAGGTTGGGACTGCAGCTCAGGAAATATAATGGACTTTTGATAAGTTTCTAGAATGTGAATTTTTGAATTTGATCTGTTATCCTTTAGAATTATAGTGATTATTTAAAATGACTTAAAATATATATTTTTATATAATTCTAATTGTGTTAATTTTGGCTCCTTGGAAACTCAGAGCAAAATTAATTACAAATTACAGTAATTCTATTAGTCTTTAGAGCATTTTTATTACCTTCTATTTATTTTTATTGCCATTTTAGTATGTACTGTGCATCTATATATATTTTTAATACTTTTTATGTGCTTTATGGAGGAAGGTGGCTTATATGTTATTTATTAAGATAAAGCTTGGTGCAAGAGGAAAATGCTGGAATTGGATTAGGGGCTTTGTTTCAAGATGAAATTGCAGAGCTTCTTTAAGTTAAGTTTTCTCACCTGCGTAATGAGATTAATGTCTGAATTGAGCTAATTTGGGTAAAATTATTAAAATATGAAACAGAATCACAAGTCTATGTTTTTATCGTAATACTGTATTACATTTTTAATGACATCAATAAGTGACATTGTGGATAATATTCTTACTTCTATTTATTCAGTGGACAAGGTATATTTTTTTCAAGATAAAAGTTAAAACCTTTTACTCCTTGTGTGCTGAAGGCTGCCTAAATGATGCAAAGTAAGGGGTACCAGGAATATCCACTGAGGCAAGAGGGTAGAAATAGAATATTATGGTACTAGGATAGTCTCATATTTTATAGGTGCCATATACATGTGTGTTGAATTAATGAGTGAGTAGATAAAAGACAGGCATTAGGAATTCTTCAAGAAAGAAACAGAAGTCCTCTGCATTAACATCTGATGGTGGTTCCTGTTATTATCATCATGCCCAGTCACCCAGTCATTGTTTTGCTTCTAGAACTTGGAATTGAAGACCATAGAGAGACTCTAGAATGAAAGAGATATAATGGTGCCTCCTTGCATGACTGGGCTGTGGGTAAGGAGGGGTCCGAGGGTGGGGATAAAGCCTAACTGTTAGCTTGGGATTCAAGTTCAGCTTTCCTTCCATACTTGTGGAGATTGGCAAGAACAATGGATGTTAGCCAGGGAATCAGAGTGTACACCCAGACAGGGGTATGTGTGTATGTGTTCATAAAGAACCACATCTTGGGCTGGGTGTAGTGGCTCATGTCCATAATGCTAGCACTCCAGGAGGCTGACACAGGTGGATTACTTGAACTTAGGAGTTCATGACCAGCATGAGCAAGAGTGACGAGTGACACCCCATCTCTCCTAAAAATAGAAAAATTAGCCAGGAATCATGGCAGGCACCTGTAGTCCCAACTACTTGGAAGGCTGAGACAGGAGAATTGCTTGAGCCCCCAGGAGTTTGAGGTTTCTGTGCATTATGACACCAAGGCCCTCTAGCCAGAAAGTAATTTAAAACTTTTGGGGGCCTAAACCCTCCCCATCCTCATCCTCTCCTGCTAGAACAAAAGGCCTACCTGACCCGCTCCTGAGTTCCACTTGAAAGACCCTAGCCTGCCAGAACCAGAACCTTCCAGCCAGCTGTAGAATCTTCTTCCCCCCTACACCCAGTACAAAAACAAGCCTCCAACCACCCTTAGTGTAGAAGTTATCTTTGCCTGGGAGGGTCTCCGCCTCCTTTCCTTAAACTTGGTCTAAACGTCTCTTGGTCTCATCTCTGAGTAGATTGCCAAACCCCTTTCAAAAAACATCTTGTATGTTGAAATAAACACAGTTCTATTGTGGAATCTAATGACATTATTTGAATAAATGTATAAATAACACTCTAAAGTCATTTTGAGTTTGCCTCGTTAGGCTGTGGCCCAGAACCTCTAGTCTAGTCATCTGTACTCCTCCAACATGGGATCCTTTCAAAGAAATACTGGGAAGCTCTGCTTTGCGAAAATAGTTTCCCATGAATTTGGAAGCAAGGATATTTACAAAGTGGATTATCTTCAAAACATTACTCCATCACCACAAACTGTTCAATGGGAATAACAATGTCCACACAAGTGTTGTGAAGATTAAAGAACATAACTTTGGAAAGCTCCATGTGTCTCCCCAGTAGGGGCCACTTTAATGCCAGTTCTTCCCCTCTCCTTCCCACGTCTTTGTACTTTGTTATAAAACCAACTGGAAACCAGTGATACCTCCCCTGTATTTCTTTCTCAGCAGTAAATTCTTGTTTCAAATGTACAGTGTCCAATAGCTTGGTAGGCAAGCAGTGGGTGCATCAAAAAATTATGAAATGCAATCTGTCTTTTTAATAAAATCCAGAAAATTACAAATATAAACTTCATTCATAAAATACAGAAATAATTAGTTCACTATACTCGTCACAATATTCTATTTCTCAAGTTACCTAAACAAGGATGTTCCACTGAAACTCATGGCATTTATTGATCAGATTTATAGCTTTTTGTTGTTTACCAGAACCATAGATTATCAAGACAAGACAATATTAGCCTGGGAAATCAGATTCATCTAAAAGAAATACAAATTCCATTTATTCTGTACACATCATGGTCTAGCACCCAGTTTTCTTTCAAGTTCAAATCAAGATATCACTACAAACATATTTACAGGTTGAAATTAACAGATGCATGAAGTAAATAGGTTGAGTGAATACTAACTTGTTAGTTCAAAGAAAAAATAATTCTAAAAAGAGATAAAAGAGCTCAAAAGAAGTGAATTGAGTGAGAGTAGTTAAATGAATGCACTGCTTCATTTAGCAGGTGATAAAGTCAAGGAGTTCATTAGTCCCCACAACCTTATCAGTTAAAAAAATCTAAGAAAGAAGAGACAGGGAAATATGCTAGAAATAATAAGACATTGTGGATAATATTGGATAATAGCACCTGGGTTGCAATCCCATCTCTGTCATATAACCATTGCTTAATATTAGGTGTGCAATTCACAGTTTCCTCTTTTATGAAGATGGGCACAATAATGTTCACTTACATTATTGGGGTTGATAAGAAAGAATGACACGTCTACAAAGTACCATGCACAGTGCTTACATGTAGAATGTATTCCATAAAGGTGGCTTTCACACACACACACACACACACACAGTGTAATAAGGGAATAATAGATTGTTGTTTGTCAACTTTTTTAAATGATAAGAGTCTCCTTTATATCAATTATCACTTTCAATGACTCGGTCTAAAAGGGCAGCTTTGACTGCAGTTTATGTGAACTCTTTAAACATTCAACAAGGAAAATTGGCCATATGGTCATAACTTGGGTCCAAAAATTTAAATATGAAGTTATACCATTGTAAAGTTACTGATATGGCCAGAGTTAGCCGGTTGCTTTTTCTCCATGTGAAATCCTCTGCAGTATCTTAATACACAATGTATGCACATATACATATACATGGTTTTTGGGTTTTGTTTTGGTTTATATTGAGACAGAGTCTCACTCTGTGACCTGTGGTGTCATAGCAACTTCAAACTCTTAAGCTCAAGTGATTATCCTGCCTCCCATGTAGCTAAGACTACAGGCACCCATCATAACACTTGAACAGTTTTTCTATTTTTAGTTGAGAAGTAGTCTCACTCTTTCTCAAATTGGCAAACTCCTGAGCTCAAGCAGTCCTCCCACCTTGCATCCCAGAGTGCTAGGATTACAGGTGTAAGCCACTGTGCCCAGACTATAGGCACATCTTCAAAAATTAGTAAATGGTGAGTATGAATAAAGTGAAAATGTGAGTACTATAAATGAAAAATGAGAAACCTTTTCAGGGTGGAGAAATACAACTTTGCTCACTGCCATGGCTGGGCTGGCTCAGGCTGCTCTGGGAGTGGAATGGTGGGGTACAGTCAGATGAAGAAGTGCTGGGCTGGGGGTGGGAAGCAGTGAGTGCAAATCCTACCTTCTCACAGAGTAAGCTCTCTACTGCTCTGAGTCTCAGTCAATTGTGTGAGAACTAGATACAATGATATTAATATTTTTATTTTCCCATGCTATTATGTAGTAATTCATTAACTATCAAAGATCTATGCTTTTAGCATGCAAAATCTTTCTTAAACTGCTTGTCTTTATATTTTTGTTCCTAGACTAGTAGAATTTCTAAATGTGGTCTTTCATTAAGGAGCTAGTATCACATATGAGTACCCAGACCTCAATAAAATCATTGTCAAAGAAATTATACTCGCATACTTCCCTTAGTATTTTATATAATGATCTATATCAGAAATGTTAGAGTTCAGTCTTTTGACATCATACCAGATTATGAAATACATTCTACTCTTTTCACTCATAGAGATATTCAACATTTGGATTTGGGGACCATCTGCTGACCTGTCACATGTCAGATAAGAGTGATGAACTGATAAAGTTCAAAGAAAAGATCAGAGGACTCTGATATCTCTCTCTCTCTCTCTCTCTCTCTCTCTCTCTCTCATATGTCTTTCACTCTGACTGCATTCTCTGTCCTTTAAAACTACTTTTGTATATTAAAAGAGAAAATTGAAATGATGCAGAATGTCACAGAGCCAGACTATTTTTTAAAAAAGGAGTTTTACATAATACATTCCCATCTCCCTCAGTAAAATGAATATTGTATAAAGGAAAAAGTGTTGGTTACAAATGTTAAAGAATAAGACTTTAAAAACAGAGTTTTAAGAAAACAAATTTATTGCTGAAAGAAAATTATATAAACCTGGTTAATATTCTAATGAAATGATCCGGCCTTGAATTTTGGCCCACCTGAAGCTGAAGACTGGATGAATCAAGGCAGAGTGCTAGCTAATATTTATTAATGTCCTATATATGTAGCACCAAGAGTTCCATATGAATTACAAATTAAATGTTCTCTACATCACTGACGCTTCTCAAAACTGTATCAGTGTCTTGAACCCTCTGCCTTTTCATTTTCCAAGTGGTTTATTGCAAAACTTTCTTTACACGATTAAAGAAGAAATTCTTCCAGGGACAAAAGAGGAAAAAAAAGCCCAAGGCTGATGGTATAATTATAACCATAATAATAACAATATTACTGCTAAATGTTTAAAAGACGGAGCTTTTCAGGAAGCAGCATCATGCTTTCTGGCCTTTGGACTCATAGAGATCTGGGTTTAAAATCTATTTCTAATACTAACTAGCTATGTGACCTCAGACAAGTTATTTAATGTTAGCTTTCTTTTATGTAAAACAGGAATAAAAATTGTGTCTACTTTATAGGGTCATTCCAATAATTAAATTGGTTGTATATTCTGCACATTAGACAAAACAGCTATTAGCATTGCTTTTATTTTTACACTGTATAAAGATATAAATTAGAGATGAGATAACCAGGACATTGAGACCTGAATTTATAAAATAAAAGGTAAAATCTGAGCATGAATTTCATATTTTTTTACTTTATTGCATAATCATTTCTTAAATCTCATCACAAATTGATACACTATAATGCAGCTTTTCTAGCACACTAACATATAAATTATCACTTTCAGTGACTCTTATTCTATAAGGTCAGATTTGACTTCAGTTCTTGAGAACTCTTCATACATTCAAAGAGATACTTTAAACACAATGAAAACTAGCCAAAGTGTTATTTATACCTTAGATCCAAAAAAAAAATTTTTTTTTTTCTTTTTTGGTCGGGGCTGGGTTTGAACCTGCCACCTCCAGCATATGGGGCTGGCATCCTACTCCTTTGAGCCACAGGCGCCACCCGGTCCAAAAATTTTTTCACATAAAATTAGGGTTGTATCACTGTGAAGTTACTGGATGACCAGAGTTAGCCAGTTGCTAAGATTGTGGGTGAACGATAATCTACATAGCCTGGAATTTCCTTCTGGGGGGCAGGTTACTCTAAGTTTTCATTGTATGGTTAACTCTAACTTAGGTACAACTCTAAGGGGAGTGATGATGGTAACTGTGGCCAGGACAATGCTGCCATAAACTCTGATGAAAACTAGTTTACCATGTGGTGTCATTCTTGGGGCATATGTAGGAAGACCACATTTCCCACCTTCCCTTGCAAATACCTATGTGACAACTGGAAGATGGCATATGGGTGAGATTGATTCAAATAATGTCAAAGAAGTCTTAGGAAAAACCCATGAAATTCTTTTGATTTCTTTTCACTTTCTGTGGTGGCCTTGGAATGCACAATAAAGATAGCATAGGGAGAGGCTGAAAGCAGCTAAGGTTCTTGAGTCACCCCTCACCGAACAGCAGAAGAGACTGAACACACACTGAATGTCCTGTGGCTGAGAAACCAAGTTTTGGGTTAAATCATAACATTTATGAATGAGGTTGTTTCCACAGCCTACCCTAGCTTGTCTAGGCTAACATGGTAGTAACTTGCACTGAGCACTGATTTTGTATCAGGCATTCTATTGAGCACTCTGTATATCTAATTTAGTCTTCAAAGCAGACACATAA
This sequence comes from Perodicticus potto, assembly GCA_963574655.1. Lineage (NCBI taxonomy): Eukaryota > Metazoa > Chordata > Mammalia > Primates > Lorisidae > Perodicticus > Perodicticus potto. The sequence continues at coordinate 14,316 of CAUYRH010023435.1, forward strand.
AATAAGTACAGAAATTTTTCAGATGAGAAAAATGAACCTTAGAACAGGTAGGTAATACGTCCAGGATCAAAAATACTAGAAATGGCTGAACTTGGATCTGAGTTCATATCTGTATCTACAGAGCCTGAAGCTTAATAAATAGGTGATGTCTCCCTATATTTGGTAAATAAATCCTTTGCCTATAAGTAGGAAATCTCAGTAGGCTAATGTGCTAATCATGAGCATCTGGGTTGTGAGACATCCCTGGGGAAGGAGGCAGGTCACAGGGCAAGCATAGCGGCAGACCACTCAGAGGCTACCACCATGGGCATCACGATATATGTGGGAGGTGCTGTCTCCAGTGATGTTGAGGACAGCAGTACTATTTGATCAATTTTATAAAACACTTCTCGGGGTGGGGAGAATCTCCTGAAGAAAATTAAAGGAAGCAATTATTGAGTTTGTAAAATAGTTCCCACAGTGTTTTATTTTATATTTTTATTTAAGATGAAAGTTTACATTTTTTTAGGCAAGAGTTAAAGAAAATATTCATTTATTTTCCATCACTGTGCCACATTTCAGGAAACTACTGCCGATTTAATGGGAGTGTTTTCTTGTGGCTGTGTGAGTCACCTGAAGACATTCTTTTCCAAGACTAGAATAAACAAGAAAATTCAAAGTATAAGTGGACTTGCTTTTCCAGAATGATTTTTTGCTGTTTTAGTTTATAAATGCCTTTTTTATTATTAGTATGTGTGTTAGAAAAGAGCTATTATATAGAGTATAGACCATGATTTTGAAATATATTTTATATGTTAACATATGTAAATATACACACATATTCCTATGTAAATATAGGAGAGTGTGTATGTGTGTGTGGGTCGGTGTGTGTGTGGCATGTGTGTGCTTAGTAACTAATGTAACTTGGAAAATACATTGCCTCTGATACAAAGAAACAATTCCAAATGCTTTCAGGAACAGATTTTTCTTACAAACTGCCAATAGAAATGCATAGTTTACAACACTAATGAAACGTTTAAAAAGGTATTTATGACAGGAGACACTGTTTGAGTGAATAATATCACTAATTTCACAGTAAGTAGTTCTTTTAGGATTTACTAATGACTACCAGCTTGATGCACAATTGGAACAAGATTTTAAAAACATTAACACTCAAATATATAGGTTATTTTTTTCTTATAATACTAAACTTTAATATTTCCCAGTCAATTTTGTTAAAAAAGAATAAACGTGTATTGAATGCTTTCAGAGTGCCTGAGCATTCACCCATTGGGGAAATTCAAAAGTGTATTGTTTTTTCTTTTTTTGTTTGTTTGTTTTTTGAGGCAGAGCCTCAAGCTGTCACCCTGGATAGAGTGCCGTGGCATTACAGCTCACAGCAACCTCCAATTCCTGGGCTCAAGCGAGTCTCCTGCCTCTGCCTCCCAAGTAGCTGGGACTACAGGCACCCACCACAATGCCCAGCCA
>CAUYRH010023438.1:0-75378 GCA_963574655.1 Perodicticus potto
TTGCAGCTTAAAGGCTGGGAGAAAAATTTGGTAACTGGCTTTCCAGACACCCCCTGTATAGTTATGGATTTGGGAGAAAAAAGACCAGGGTTAGAGAGAAGTACAGAAAAGGTTGCTCCAGTGTCCAAAAGAAATTTTATCTCCTGGCGCTCTACTATAAGGCAAACCTGGGGCTCTTGAGGGGTGATGACACAAGCTGGAGCCATGAGAATTTGCCCCAGGCACCCTCAGTCCAGTTTGGGCTCCGATGGGGTCTCTGTTCCAGGAGGCCTTCGCCTCCGGGGACAGGCCACCCTCCAGTGGTTACCCTTGCATTCTGGACAGGGGCCAGGTGGCTTGCCTAGCCAGTGGTGCTGCTGGGAGCAGAATTCTCTGGAGTGGCCAGTCTGAACACATTGGAAGCACTTTGTTTTTAGCTCCTCTGGTTTCCCTCTGCCCCTGAAAGTTGCTCGTTTGTTGGAGTGCCATTACTAGAGCTGTCATTCTTTCCTGTTCCTTTCTCTCTTTTTCCTCCTTTCTCTCCAGGTCTCGGTTGTAAAAGAACATAGTGGCTGTTTTAAGAAGATTCTCCAGGTTATAGTTTGGGCCTAGAGCCAATTTCTGGAGTTTTCTTTGAATGTCTGGAGCCGCTTGAGTGAAAAATTTGTCTTTTAAAATAAGCTGACCCTCTATGGAGTCAGGTGTTAATTGGGTGTGTTTTCTCATTGCCTCCCTAAGCCTCTTCTTTCTTTCTTTTTTTTTTTTTTTATTAAATCATAGCTGCATACACTAGTGCAATCAAGGGGCACGATGTGCTGGTTTCATATACAATCTGAAATGTTTTCATCAAACTGCTCAACATAGCCTTCATGGCATTTTCTTAGTTATTGTATGAAGACTTTTGTATTCTGCATTTAGTAAGTTCCGCCTGTACCCCTCTAAGATGCACCATAGGCGTGGCCCCACCAATTACCCTCCCTCCACCCCAACCTGCCCCCACTCCCTTCCCATATGATGTAAGGACTCTTAACAAGGCTTCAATTTTATTTATTACACATCACCTACAAATATTCCAAAAATTCTCGTGTGGGTATGCAGGAGGCAACATTTATTCTGTCTGTAGCTGGTGATAAGTTTCATTGATTTCATAGAGTCCTTATGATGATACAATCCCTGTCCCCAAGGGGCTGATACTTTAGTTGGAAGGATGGTTGCTTCCCTCTACACACCATTTGTCTTACTACTTCAGGGCAGGTCTTATGTAACATTTTGAAATTTTGTCATGTTTTTCTTGGATCTATTCCTATTCCTCTGATCATTCCCCATCTCCTTTTCTCCAGACCAGGTGTCCCTAACCTAGATCTATGGGCCCTAAGGGAATTGTGCATAGAATTCAGACATCTGCCAACTTGCATGGGGGGAATTTTCTCCCTGAATTTGCTCTTATATGTTGCTCTTTTATGTTGGGAGGGAGGAAAACTCATTTTAACTGCTGTCAGTGGGAAATTGCATAGCAAGTCAAGTCACGCATTTCTATTCTGTGTGAGGCACGATGATTATTAACGTCTTGAGATTGTCTTGAGTGTGGGCAAAGAAGCTGGAATATGAGATTTAGCATTCAATGGCTTCATGTTAAATGATGGGGCAGAAAGTTCTGTGCCTTTCTGCAGGACCTGATGTCCAAGGACTTCTTTGTATTGCCCCCCTGTAAGATAATCTATCCCCTTTCCTCCCCAGTCCATGAGAGAAAAATAAGACACAGAAATTTAAGAGAGCTGCTCAAGGCTGGATGCCTTATAAGTGTCATAGTTCTGAAGTCAGGTTATACATCATGAAATGGTGTGCTGATAATATTCTAGGCAAGTGGGCATTTAGGATAAATATTTTGGATGACAGAGGCCTCTGCAGTCACTTGTTACCCTTGTTCCCTTTCAAAAATTTTTGTTGTCTCAGTGCATGTAGCTCAGTGGTTATGGTGCTAGCCACATACATTGGGGCTGGTGGGTTTGAGCCTGGCCTGGGCCTGCCACACAACGACAACTACAACCAAAAAAATAGCTGGGCGTTGTAGCAGGTGTCTGTAGTCCCAGCTACTTGGGAGGCTGAGGAAAGAGAATCGCTTAAGCCCAAGAGTTTGAGGTTGCTGTGAGCTGTGGCGCCACAGCACTCTACTGAGGGTGACATGGTGAGAATCTGTCTTAAAAAAAAATTTTTTTTTTTTGTTATACATGCTGACCTCATAGGCAAGTTCATTACTTAATTGCTCGTTGCCCCCTTTGCTAACATAGACCCAGTTGAATGGGAATAGGTTAAGTTCTTACCATCAGAAGTAGAGCCTATATCCAAAAATGGGATGAGGGTGGTGAGAGCCAATTATGTATATCTCTTCCCACTTTCCTGTTCAGTGACATCCCACTGTTTACCACAGAAATTGGAAAACACAATAAGTCAGATTGTTGCTGTTGTAATTGTTGATTTTGTTTGTTTGTTTGTTTGTTTGTTTGAGACAGAGTAGTCTCACTATGTCGCCTTCGGCTGAGTGCTGTGGCATCACAGCTCACAGCAACCTCCAACTCTTGGGCTTAAGTGATTCTCTTGCCTCAGCCTCCCAAGTAGCTGGGACTATAGGCACCCACCACAACGCCTGGCTATTTTTTTGTTGCAGTTGTTTAGCTGGCCCGGGGCAGGTTCGAACCCACCACCCTTGGTGTATGTGGCTGGTGCTGTAACCACTGTGCTACGGGTGCAGAACCTGTTATTGTTGATTTTTAACCCCAAAGAGCCTGTTGTTAAACATATATCAGCAAACTACTGGTGCTATGTCAGCACAGAAATTTATTCCAGCCCTTCAGGCTTTCACAAGTGGTAAAATCAACCAGCTAACACAAGAAAAAAGATTGATTTATCATCTTTGTTATCTGCAGGAGGTTTTCTTTTAAACACAGCCTAAGAAATATCAACTTTTAGATATGCTGTCATTTCTCACCTATCAGATTGGTTTGAAAAGATGTGATGTTATTCAGAGTTGGCAAAGGTAAGGGATAGAAGAGATTCTTGAGCCCTGATCATGAGAGAGTAAATAGTACAACCCTTCTGAAGGGCAATTAACAAATCATGTCAAAAGCCTTAAGACTTACCTTTTAAGCATATCCTAAGGAAATAATTAGAGAGGTGTGCAACATTACATGCATAAAAATGTTCATTGCAGCATTATTTGCACTAGTGGTTCTCAACTCTGGTGCTGTATATATTCACATGGTGAGGTGGGGGAAGTTAAAACCAGCATACCAGTGGTTCTCAACTAGGGGTGCAATGGGGGGTCTTGGACCCGGGGGGCATTCAGCAATGTTTGGAGACATTTTTGCTTGTCCCAGGTAGGGGAGGAAGGTGTTGCTGGCATCTAGTGAGTAGAGGCCAGGTGCTCAGGACCTATAGCACTCAGGACCCCTCCTAAAGAATTATCTGCTCCTAAATGTCACCAGTGCTGAGGCTGAGAAACCCTGCAACATACCCATGTCTGAACATTACCTCAGACAAATTACATCAGGATTTCTTGGGAGAGAGCATTGGTATTTAAATAGCAACAACCTTCTCAGATCATTCTACTGTGCAACCGGAGTTGAGAATCTCCAATTTTCACTTTCAGAAAATTGGAAATAACGTATATAGTTAATAGTAAGGCACAGTTACCTAAATGTGACACTTTTATAATAACATATAATTTCTCAGTCCAACAAAGAGATTAGACACCAATAAGAAAAAGGTAAGACAATGGAAAATGGCATACACACACATATTATATATACACACTCTTATGATCAAGCTCACTAACAATTAGGGAGTCAAAAATTAAAAACAGCCATAGGATATCACTTTTTACCTTTCAGATTAATGAATATTAAAAAAATGATACTGTCCAGTGTTGGCAAAATAGTAGAGAAATAAATGTTTTCATACTCGTGGTGAAAGTGAAAGTTGGCACATAATATTACAGGGCAAATTAGCAGTGTCTGACGAAATCTTCCTTTTTTTTTTTTTGTTTTGCAAGAGAGGGTTTTACTCTGTTGCCTGGGCATGAAGGCAGTGGCATCATCATACCTCACTGCAGCCTCAAACTTTTGGGCTCAAGTGATTGTCCTGCCTCAGCCTCCCAAGTAGCAGGAACAACAGGCATGGCCACCAGGCCTAGCTAATTTTTCTATTTTTTTGTATAGATGGGGGTCTTTCCATATTGCCCAGGTGAGTCTCAAACTCTCACCTTAAATGATCCTTTCACTTCAGCTTCTCAAATTGCTGGAATTATAGGCATGAGCCACTACGCTTGGTCCTGTAGCTAACACATGAAAAGATATTATTAAATCTGGGATAGGGTGAATTCTCACCTAACAGGTGCCATGCACATATTCTGGGTGAAGGGCATACTTATTACATCAAAATAAAATGCACAAGTACAATTAGGTGACCAAAATGTGTGTGTACCCCTGTAATACTCTGAAATTAGAAGTGAGTAAACAAAAAGAGATATTAATTATATATATATATATATATATATATATATTTTTTTTTTTTTTTTTTTAGAGACAGAGTCTCACTTTGTTGCCCTCAGTAGAGTGTTGTGGCGTCACAGCTCACAGCAACCTCCAGCTCTTGGGCTTAGGTGATTCTCTTTTTTCAGCCTCCCAAGTAGCTGGGATGACAGGCGCCCGCCGTAACACCTGGCTGTATTTTTGTTGCAGTTTGGCCAGGGCTGGGTTCGAACCCGCCACCCTCAGTATATCGGGCTGGCGCCCTACTCACAGAGCCACAGGTGCCGCCCTAATTCTATATTTCTATTGACTTATTAATTCTGTAACTAAATATTTATAGATTTGCAAACTACACAGAAATAAGTCAAAGGAGGTAGGCATTTTAAATTGTGGTAGATATTACCAAATTTATCTCCACGTATATTACACACACAATATTACTAAATATGGGCACTGTTCTAAGCATTTTACCAGTTGTATATATATGTTTAATATATGTGCCTTTATATATACTGTAACTTGAGTGTTGCAAATTTAATACAGTTTTTTCCTTTCTTAACCTTTAGTGGTAGGAGTGGTGTGAAGTGTTTTTCTTTCCTATCCTTCTGTACTATTTGGATTTTTTTTACTGTGGGCCTATATTTTTATATAATTTAAAATTATTTAGCTAGATTATAATGTAAAAACATTTTAATAGAATAATATTAAATAATAATATCCATGATATGCTAGTAAGCGAAAAATTCTACTCCAAAACACTTCCATGGTACAAACTCATTTTTAAGACTTTTTTTTAATCATGCAAACACTGATTTGTAGGTTTAGTGCAATTCTCATCAAAAGCGAGACTTTTTTTTTTTTTTGAGACAAAGTCTCACTTTGTTGCCCTAGGTAGAGTGCAGTGGCGTCATAGCTCACAGCAACTTCAAACTCTTAGACTCACACGATCCTCTTACCTCAGTCTCCCAAGTAGCTGGGACTACAGGTGCTTGCCACAACACCTGGCTGGTTTTAGAGGCAGGGTCATTTTTTTGCTCAGGCTGTTCTCAAATTCCTAAGCTCAAGCTATCCACTCACCTCCCAGAGTGCTAGGATTACAGGGGTCAGCCATAGCACCTGGCCAAAAGCAAGAGTTTTTGTTGACATAGCCAAGCTGATTATAAAATTTATAGGGAAAAGCAAAGGAACTAGAATAATTGAAGAATAGAAGAAAGATGGAATCCAATTCATCTTTCAGATGGAAGAAAGAAGGAATCCATTCCATCTTTCATCTATCCAATTTTCAGACTAATTGTAGTGCTACATTTTTTTTTAACATTTCACATTAATGCGAAGGTACAAATTTTTAGGTTACATTTGTTGTCACTCTTAAGGTAAAGGTTAAGTTGCAGTTGAGCCTCTTACCCAGCAGGGGTGCTGTACACCTTCACTTTGTGCACATTAGGTGAGATTGGGCCAATCACCCTCCCTCCTGTCCCCTACCCTCTGCTGTTCTCTCTGCTAGGCTATATTTGTGTTTTATCATTCGTGTGGGCATGTAATTGTTTATATATCGGATATACTATTGAGTACATTGCATATTTTTTTTTTCTATTCCTGAGATACTTTACTAACAAGAATGTATTCTAACTCCATCCAGGTAAACATAAAAGATAGAAAGTCTACATCTTATCTTGTGGCTGAATAGTATTCCATGGTATACATATATCACAATTAGTTAATGCATTCCTGGGTTGATGGGCATTTGGGTTGCTTCCATGACTTGGTAATTATGAATTGAGATGTAATAAACATTCTGGGGCAAATGTCTTTGTGATAAAATGATTTTTGTTCTTCTGGGTAGATTAATTTTTAAGACCTTCATAGACATAGACTGGAAAGTATATGCATCAGAATGCTTCAATGTTTGGAAAATTGGTGTTTTCTTTGTGCTTTTCTCTATTTTCCAAATTTTCTGAAGTGAACGTGTGCTTCCGACATTAGAAATTCTAAAAGCCTACAATAAATGTTATTTTTCTACTGAAAGTACATCTACAGATAACTACCAGGACATTGTGTATAGTTCTAGTATAGTAATGTGCAAAAATAATCTGGCTGTTTGCACAATATTTTGCCAGGCATCTGTGGTGAGGCTGTACAGTGTATCAGCTGGGACAATGACCCTGAAAGCCCTTTGTTAAAAATGGCACTTCCTCGACACGTGGCTCCCAGATGCACTTCATTTTTGGATCTATTTATTTATTGTGAAAAATGTTTCTGGTGCAGACATTCATTGTTATCTTAAGTCACAGAGAAGGTATTTTCCTCCCAAGGAGCTGAGAGCCTGTATCTCAAAAAAGAAGCAGAGTCCTTCACTTAACATACATTTATAGTGCAGATTATGCTTTGGACATTGTTGTGGGGACTCTCCAGTGGTAAAGGAGACATACAGGCTCAGCACCCTTCACATGGTGGTTACAGCGCCAGCCACATACACCAAAGCTGGCAGGTTTGAATCTGGCCCTGCCAGTTGAAATCAGCAATGACAACCGCAACAAAAAATAGCCAGGCCCTGTGGCAGGTGCCTGTAGTCCCAGCTACTGGCAGGCTGAGGCAGGAGAATCGCTTAAGCCCAAGAGTTTGAGATTGCTGTGAGCTGTGACACCACAGCACTGTACTGAGGGCGACATAGTGAGACCCTGTCTAAAAAATAATAACAATAATAAGGAGATATAATATATAGGGTCCCTGCCCTTAGGAAGCTGACATCCTAGAGGTAGTGAAGAAGCACAGGATTTCCTGATTCATAGATGGCTATTATCTCACTGTGTTCTCACATGGTCGAAGGGGCCAAGGGAGCTTGGGGTCTCTTTTCTAAGGGCACTAATCCCATTCATGAGGGCTCTACTCTCCCAACATAATCACCTCCCAGAGGCCCCCAATAACATCACATTGGGAATTAGGTTTCAACATAAGGATTTGGCAGTTGGGGGAACAAACATTTAGTCTATAGCACAGAGAACGTTGGATCCCTTCTCCCTTCCCAGAAGTTTCTGATCCAGAAGGTCTGGGGTGGAGCCCAATAAATTGCAATTTTTTTTTTTTTAAAGACAGAGCCTCATTCTTTTGCCCAGGCTAGAGTGCCCTGGCATCCGCCTAGCTCACAGCAACCTCAAACTCCTGGGCTCAAGAGATCTTCTTGCCTTAGCCTCCTGAATAGCTGGGACGATAGGCTCCGCCACCACGCCCAGCTAATTTTTCTATTGTTAGTAGAGATGGGGGTTACACTCCTGCTCAGGCTGTTCTCAAACTCTTGACCTCAAGGAATCCTCTGACCTCAGCCTCCCAGAGTGCTGGCACCCCACCCAGCCAATAAACTGCATTTCTGACAAGTTCCCAGGTGCTGCAGCTGCTGCTGGAGACCTAGCCTTTTCTACCAATTCAGTATTATCCCAAGGATATTAAGGTTTAGGCAAAGCTTGTTCATGTACTCAGGGAAAATTTATTAGAAATCTGCTGTGCACAAAGCACTATCCTAGGTACTACATAATCAGTGATAAAACTGACATACTTCTTGCTCCCTAGTCTTACGGAGCAGGGATTTGCTCGAGGTTGCACAGCTGGTGGTAGTGCTAGTGCCTGAATCTCTGTCTTCTTACTAAAATCCAGTACTCATTCCATTATGCAATAAGCAACATCGACAAACACCTTGCTTGTTATTAATTATTCCCTTCAATATCTGTCTTCCAAGGAGGTGACCTCAGAGGTGACACTCAATCCTTTTCTTTGTAGATGGGTTTGCATTTGCAAGTTTGGAGAAAGAAGCATCAGTCTTTTGGGGATTGGGGGATGAGGAATGTGAGGGGCCTTTAGAGGGAAAAAGGGAGTACCCCCTGCTGGAAGCTGTAGGAAGAGAGAAATGACTAAGAAAAGAAGAAATGAGCAAGGGGATGTGGTAGACACCAGGATGTATCCCCCAGATCCCCCTTCAAGAATGTAGGACTTACTCCCCCAGCTGCCAAGAAGTACTGCTGGTGGCAGCCCCCTATGGGTATTGCCTCTCCTAAAGAGAGTTGCTTCACCCAAGGTCACACCCCCTTCCTGGAAGGCAATAGGGGTCATAAGGGTCCTGAAGGGCCATCCCATCTCTAGGGCTCTTAGGGGTGGGGAGGTCAGCTGAGGCCTTTGATGTGGCTGGATCACAGCTCAACTTCTCCCTGAGAGTCTTACTTCCCTCCTCAACCTTCCCAAGGACTAGGACTCCAGAGTGCTCCCTTATAAACATCCTGCATACTAATCTCCATCTCTGAGTTGGCTTCTTAGGAATCCCACCTGCAACAGAGGTTTCCAGGTGTGTACTGAGGGATGGGTGCTCTAAACCTTCTCCTCCTCCCTTTCAAAAATTTTGGTGAAATTGCCATTCATGCTTTTGTGAAACAGTATTTGTAGTTGGTTGAATTGTGTCCACCTCTTCTAAATTCATGTCCACCTAGAACCCCAGATTATGCCATTATTTGCATTATTTGAAGATACAACTAGTTAAGGATCTCAAGATGAAATTATCTTGGATTTGGGGTGGGCTTAGATCTAGCATCTTAGTGATTAGGCTTCAGGGCTCTCTTATAAAAAGAGGAAAAACACACACAGAATATGGCCATATGTAGAAACTGGGAGAGACTGGAGTAAAGCAACTATAAGTCTAGCACCAGCAGAAGCTGGAAAAGGCAAAGAAGAATCCCCTAGAGCCTTCAGAGGAAGCACGGCCCTAATGACACCTTGATTTGGGACTTCCAGTCTCCAGAACTATTAACAAATAATGGCTATTGTTGAAGCCACCCAGCTGGTGGTACTTTGTTATGGCAGCCTTAGGAAGTTTATAACAGTGCTTTGTTTGGAAGAACTTAAAGAGGAAAATGAGGTGACAGCTGAGCATCATACCCATAGAAATGAAATACTCACTGCTACTCATATATTAGGCACTCAAAAATGCTTGTGGGCTGGGTGAGGTGCCTCATGCCTATAATCTAGCACTCTGGGAGGCTGAGGCAGGTGGATCGCCTGAGGTTGGGAGTTCAGGACCAGCCTGAGCAAGAGTAAACCCTCACCTATCTATACTAAAAATAGAAAAATGAGCCAGGCTTTGTGGCAGACATTTGAAGTGCTAGCTGCTTGGGAGGCTGCAGCAAGAGGATTGCTCGAGCCCAAGAGTTTGAGGTTGCTGTGAGCTATGTATAATGATTCCATGGTATTCTACTCAGGGTGACAGAGTGAGACTCTGTCTCAAAGAAAAACAAAACATCAAAAACCAAAAAATGCTGTGGAACTGAAATGAACTTTATCCTAGTAAAGGGAAAAGCATATTTTATTGAAAGTCATCTTAGAATAGCTGCTTGATTTATTTCCTGAAGGCCTTGGACATGTGGGCTTCTTCTAATTTGCATCCTAATGGTATTTGATTCTACACATGGAACTGTGGAAGAAGCAGTATTCTTTTTTTGGACAATTTTAGTACCTCTTTAAAAGTCACTAATGAGGTCCCTGCACTGTGCTACTGTAATGCATGTCCTGATCATTTAAACTAGATTTATAATTTTAGAATGCTCCTGGTCTCTTCTCCCCATTTTGGGGGCTGCTCTTTCTGGCCATACAGGAGCTCCTAGTTCTATTTTTAGGTGTGTGTTTAGGTGGATAATATGTGATTTACAGAGACTATGTAAGAGCTCAGCTTAGCATCAAATGTGAGTGTCCTCACTAGTTCTTGTCTTGTCCCTCAATAGCTGATATATCACCACCATAGGCCTCCAATTGCCCTATCGGTAAGATGAAGCTCTTGCTGCCTTTTTCTAAGTTAGTAAGAGAATAAAGTGAATTGTCTCATTGACTCTCACAAGCTCAAGTACTCCTTGGATCATGTTTGGAAATCCAAAATCATTTATGACACTTGTAGTCCCAGCTACTCAGGAGGCTGAGGCAAAGGGACAGCTTATGCCCAAAGAGTTTTGGTTGCTGTGAACCATGACACCATGGCATTTTACCCAGGGCAATAGAGTGCGCTCTGTCTCAAAAAAAAAAAAATCATTTCCGAATGCTGCAGTTTAAGCCCTTGGGTCAATATTATACAGAGGAGATTTATGTTTATCAATGACTCTATGTATGTGTGTATATACACATATTGAGAGAGAGAGAGAGTTTCTGAGCTTTATGTGGGTTTAACAGCCCAGAATGAGCCCCAGGACACTTGTTCTGTTTGACTATGCCTCCCTGGGTGGCACCCATGGCTTAAGGAATAAGGTGTCGGCCCCATATACCAGAGGTGGTAGGTTCAAACCTGGCCCTGACCTAAAACTACAAAACAAAACAAAACAAAACATGACTATGTCTCCTTTTTCCAATTTAGAGACCCAAATCATGAGAATAATTTTTAATAACTAGCTAAATGAAAGTGACAATTTCTAGTCAATTAGCAAATTTATTGAGTTCTTGCTTCTGTTGGGCTAATAGGTTCTGCAGAAGGAGTCAGACAATATATGGTTTCTATAACTGCAGGGGCTTGAGGAGGATCTGAGAATACCCCCTTTAAGTGCTGAGAGCCTGCAGAACTTGCTTGAGAGTTGTGGCCTGAAGTTTCCAATCTGGTATCCCTCCAAACAGGTTATGCTTATGAGAGATGGTTGTCTTGAGGATGCTTTTGATTGCAGCCTAATTCCAGATTATACAGATTTTTTAAATCTATTTTCTCACATAACTGAAAGGCTATAGGGAGGACTCTCTTCAGGTATGGCTTGATCCAAGCACATGTTTTCTTCCAGCCTCTTCATTCTAACTCCCCTCTGGAGTGTTGGTGTCATCTTCAGAAGCCAACTCAATCATTTTATGGCTGCTTCAAATTTTGTTCTCTTTAGTACATCTCACATCTTCACATCACACCATCCGGGGGAAGAAAGAATATATTTTCTGTTATCTCTTACATAAGTCCTGGGATTCACTCTCTCTTGTTTGACCTGAATATAGCCTTTTGCTGATTCCTGAATCAATCACTAAGGCCAGGAGACAAGAACGAGGGATTGGTAAGCTCTCAGGGGTCAAACATCTCTCTGTCTCCCTTTTTAAGATCCAACACGGTCTCTTATCTCTCCCCTCTCAGCACCTTTGCTTCCTTCTTTCTGCACATCAACCTTCTGTATTTTTCCCTGCATGGGACGGAAGGTGAGCATCCTCAGTCCCTGAGTCGTGGCCTCATTCAAGGGAGAGTAATTCTCTTGTCGGGTTCTCTTGTTCTGATTTCAAGTCCTGGGAGAATAACAGGATTGGGCTCAGTAGGGTCAGTTTTGACTCTTGGTCCTAAGTTGGGACAGCATTGTCCAGACATGGCCACAGGGAGCCACCACTAGAGTTGGGAATGGGGACAAGACAAATCTCATGGACTTGGTGTGGGACCCTAACAACCAGTGAGGGAAAGTAAAGGTATGCCTTCATATGCCGAAATCTGGGAAAGCTCTTCCACTCAGTAGACTCGATACATGTATCAGTTAAGACTCTTGGAAAGTGATAGAAATCAACTCTGGCCAACCCAAGTCAAATGTATATGCATATGTATTTGTACATGTATATAGTTACACATACATGTATGTGTGTAGAATTCTGAGAGAGCGTCTAATTGGAGTGGCCTGGATCACGGATGTGCTAGATCATCATAATAATGGTTCTCAATGAATCATACGTTCCTCTGCCCACCCCTTTTTGTTGTGTGATACTGCTGTTCCTCACTTTAAGAGATAGACTATTTTTTCCACAATGTTGAATTGGAGTTGGCCTTGTTTGTCTTGACCAATGGAAGGTGGCAGACATGATGGTGTGTGAGTTCCAGGACACAAACTTTAAGAAACTTTGCAGCTTCTTCTCTTACCTTGTTTGAGCCCTGAGACCACTATGTTTTAGCGCTAGACACCAGAAAGGTCACATGGAAAAAAACTGAGACTCCTCCAATGACAGCACCCACTGTCAGATTTTGAGTGAGACTGCCTTGGTTGGATCTTCTAGCCCAGCCAAGTTTCAAGTTGAATGCAGACTTGGGGATGAGCCCAGGTGAGACTAGCAAATCTGCCCAAATGGCCAACACACAGAATCATAGGTAATTATGAATCTCTATTGTTTTAAGCCTCTACGTTTGGGGTTGTTTGTTGCATAGGTATAGCTGAAACACAAGCCCACCCACTCTCCATTCCTTCTGGAGAGAAGGAATCTGGCAGGAAAGGCCTCCAGGAATGCCCTAAGTATGAGGGCTTCATACTTAGATTTTCTGCTGTACCAGTTCCTCACAGTCAGGAAGAAGTAATTCTTCAAAATGCAAGCAAGGTGCTACTTGGAAGAGAAAAATATATATACCTGGCAATTCAAAAATAACAAAAATACACCATTTTGCTTTTGTGCTTCTTGTAAATAGAGCTGTATAAACAGTCTGAGTACCTATCACATGTTGTCTTAAACTCATGCTTCTGAAATAAATACCACCAAGATGGTCTGATCTGAATTAAATAGTCAAAGACTACAGTCTGTGCCATCTGCAGTCCTCCATTTCTTCTCTTGGCCCAATTTGAGAACAAACACATACACACCGAACCACAAGAGCACTACTGATTTAGAACAAATTAAATAAGGCAACATGTAGGATGTCAAGGCTGAGCGGTCCAAGACAGGACCTAGCACACCTACTCTGAGTGTGGAAGACGGGACTAGCCATGTGCTCAACCACTAAATATCCTCAGGTCAGAAGCAGGATTAGCACAACTTCCTCTTTTCGAGTAAATTATAACTCAGTGATTCTCATCTAGGGGTGATTTTGCTTCCCTGGAGACATTTGACAATATTTGGAGACATTTTTGTATGTCACATCTGGGCAGAGAAGTTAGTGGTACTGGCATGTGGTGGGTTGAGGCCAGGGATGCTGTTTAACATCTTGCAATGCCCAGGGCACCCTCCCCAACAACAAAAGAATTACCTGGCTGAAAATATCAGTGGTGCTGAAGTTGAGAAATCTTGATTTAATAGAAATAGAATTGCCAGATAGAACACACCTCGGAGCCTTAGAATAATCATAGATAACAACAAATCTGTGTTGTCAACATGGCATTGTGTGGAACATTCTACCCTGCTCTCAAACCTTGCTGCTCACCAGCCATCCCGTGCCTAGGTGTTTACTCAAGAGAACTAAATACATAGAGACTTGCACGTGAATGTTCATAGCAGCATTATTCATAACAGGCCTCATGTGGACACAACCCAAAATCTGTTTGCTGACAAATGGATAAACAAAATGTGGTCTATTCATACTACTCAGCCAAAAAAAAAAGCATGAAATACTGATACGTGCTACAGTGTGGGTAAACCTCAAAAACACAATGCTCAGTGAAAGAAGCCAGGTGCAAGAGATGCCTGTCATGTGATTGCACTTATATGAAATGCCCAGGAAAATCAAATTATAAAGACAAAAAATAGATTAGTGGTTGCCTGGGGCTGGGGTGGGAATAGGAATTAAATGTTAGTGGGTACAATAGATCTTACTGGGGTGATGAAAATGTTGTAAAACTGGGTTAATGTGCTAATGGCACAACTCAATAAACTTATTAAAATGCATTAAACTGTATACTTAGAATGGATCAATTCATCTCTTGATGCCTTAGTTGCATTATGCATAAAGTGGAGCTAATATATAGTCAGTTCTAGCCAAAGGACTGTTGTAGGAAATAAATGAAAGGCTATGTAAAGTTAGCATAGTGCCTGGTATATTAAAAGTGTTCTAAATGTAATTATAGCTATTGCTTTCCAAAAATAAACACAAACGGTTGACCCTTCTTGAATCTAAGTTGGTGGCACCAGAGATGCTATCCTGGTGGGATCACCACACAATGCTCCTGGGTCCTGTTATGATACAGATTTGAATCATTATTTGCCCAAAGTTATGCCTGGAATGGGTTTGCTTCTGGACATTTCAGCCAACATATAATTGAAAGAAACGATTTCTTATGGAGGGCAATTTGGAGCTTATGGTCTGTAACAAAATACTCTTCTAAACAGACCCAATGAGTTTAGGCAACATTCCAGAACTTCATTCCTCTTTTAAGCCTTAGAGAAGTCATTTTCAACCAGTGTGCCACTGGTGCACCGTGAGAGGATCTTAGGTATGCCACAAAAATTTCTAAAGATAATTAATTAAATTACTTTTGAAAGAAGTTCAAAGCACAGTAAGTATGGTTTTTTTTTACTCTTTTTTTTTTAAATGTGTATTTTTAAAAAATAATTTAAATGTGCCATGGAAGTTTAATTATAAGTTCAAGTGTGTAGTGAGATAAAAAAGGTTGAAAAACACTGCCTCAGAGTCTGCCATGTTCTACTGAGTATGATTAAAAAACAAATACACAAACAAACAAAAAAACCCTTTCTCAACCCTGTTCTTAGGTGTGGGTAACTTTGAAAAATAATATTGCTGATCATTCAAACAACACAAGCTTATTATTAAAGAAATAAAATATGACCAAATTATTATTATTATTTTGAGACAGGGTCTTTCTCATAGCTCACCACAGCCTCAAACTTCTGGGCTCAAGTGATCCTCCTGCTTCAGCCCTCTGAGTAGCTGGGGCTATGGGCAGGTGTCACCTTGCCTGGCTAATGTTTTTAAAAAATTTTTGTAGAGACAGGGTCTTGCTATGTTTTCCAGGCTATAACCCAAATGTGGCAAGGCTCCCAGGGAAGCCTCAGCTGTCATTGGTGCACTTTGAGGCTGTATTCAGCCTTTAATTACAGTCTGAGGAGATCAGGTCCTATTCTGCTAGACATTACTAAAGGATATAGCTTTTGCTGAAGATTTTTTTCAGTAAGTAGGGAAGAAGCATTACAATACATACCACATGGCAAAACTTTACAATAATTCCCGTTAAATATCTTTGTCTTGCTAAAATTTCCTCTCTAAATGTCAGCCTCCTCTCCTCCCTCTGCTCCCCCCTTCCCCGGCTCTGTATTTGTCCCTTTTCACAACCTAAATTCCCTTCAGTTCTCTGGAACAACCCAGTTTGAGCTCTCAATTTGCCTATCCCACTCAAAAAGACAAAAGCTCACTAGAAGGTTGAGCTTACCCTGTTTGTTAAAAAGACTGCAACTCAAAATCCATTAGCTATTTGTTAATAGCTGGAAGTGGGTGCTGGAGTTGGCTCTTTCAGGCTTTTAAAAACTGATTGTGTGCTCATCTATCAGTTCTGCATTTAGTGAAATCATGAAATTGGCTGTGGTTGGAGTATTTACACCACAGAAAAGGGCAAACACTACAAATTACATCTTTTTTTAAACCACCTGAGAGCTAGTTTTTTTGTTTGTTCATTTGTTTTTTGAGACACAGTCTCATTTTGTCACCCTCAGTAGAGTGCCCTAGTGTCATAGTTCACAGCAACCTCAAACTCCTGGGCTCTAGTAATTCTCTTGCCTCAGCCTCCCAAGTAGCTGGGACTATATGTGCCCACCACAATGCCTGGCTATTTTTTAGAGACGGGGTTTCGCTCTGATTCAAGCAGGTCTTGAACCTATAAGCTCAGGAAATCCACCTGCCTTGGCCTCTCAGAGTGTGAGAGCTAGTTCTTAAACATTTACCAACATAAAATTGACCCACGTACATATCAAAATTTTTACCAAGGAAAAGTTGGTCCTGATCTGCAGAAGGCAGACCCTGGGTCTGGTTTGGGGGATAATTTTGGTGCCAAGAAAACAAGATTTTCTCTATATAATTGCATATATAATGTACATAGAGAGTGTAATACTCATTTCTTTCCCTCCCCACAGCATGTATTTTTCTCAAGGCAACCACTGTTAAGTTTTATGCATATTTTCCTCATTATTTCCAAGAAAGATTAACTACTCTTTGTTATTTGTTTGAGATGACACTATACATTGTGTTTATATCTTACTCTTTAAAAAAATCTGGCTGAGTATCTTAGAAATTTGTCTCTGTACACAGAGTCACTTTTTAAAAATGAATACCTAACATTCAATTGTGTGACCGTACTATAGTTAATTTAACCAAGTCTCTATTAATGGACATTTGGCTTTTTCATTTATTATTATTATAATAATTATTATATTAGGTAAAATTTTTTTCTGTAGGACAAACACATAGAGGAAAAATTGCTGAGACAAAGGATAAAAACATTTCTCATCTTAATACGTATTGCCAAATTGCCCTCCAAAAAGGCTTGTGTTGATATAGGTTTCCACTAAAAGTACATGATGAATTTTAAAAAATGATTTTAGAGATAAGATTTAATACTCTCACTGCTGTTGAAAGCCGTAGCTGGGACTAAGCAGTGATGACTTGACTGATTTCCTCATGAGCCTTTTGGTTTTTTTTTTTTTTTGAGACAGAGTCTCACTATGTCACCCTCGGTAGAGTGCTGTGGCATCATAGCTCACAGCAACCTCAAGCTTGGGCTTAAGCAATTCTCTTGTCTCAGCCTCCCAAGTAGCCCACTACAATGGCCAGCTATTATTTGTTGCAGTTGTTATTGTTGTTTAGCTGGTCTGGGCTGGGTTCAAACCTGCCAGCCTTGGTGTATGTGGCTGATGCCATAACCACTGTACTACAGGTGCCGAGCCCTTCATGAGCCTTTTGTTCTCTTTCCCTGGTTGCTTTACTCATGTGATTCCCCCTACTGGGAAATGCCTTTCCCATATAAACACATCCCATCAACTCTTCTAGATTTCTATAAATCTCTTCTCTAGTTTAGTGGCTTTCAACTGGGGACATGTGGCAATATTTGGAGATACTTTTGGCTGCAAAAACTAGAGATAGAGGCTGCTTTTGGCATCTAGTGGGTAGAGGCCAGGGATGTTGCTGAATATGTGTGTACTGTAATATGCAGGACAACTCCTCACAACAAAGAATTATCCAGTGTTTAGTGTGAGAAACCCTGCCATAGGTAAGCAGATTTCTCCATTCTCAGCAAATGCTTACTGTCTATTCTTCAGTTTTGGCACTTAATTGATTGCTTTATTTTATTAATCACTCTTGGCAACAGTTGAAATTCTTTTGTCAGAAGAGATAGAAATTTCAACTTGGGGCTGGGTGTGGTGGTTCATGCACCTGTAATCCTAGCAATCTGGGAGGCTGAGGCAGGAGGTTCTCTTGATGCCAGGAGTTCCAGACTAGCCTGAACAAGAGGGAGACACAGTCTCTGTTTGAAGTAGAAAAATTAACTGGCTGTGGTGGCACACTCCTCTAGTCTCAGCTACTTGGAAAGCTGAGCCCAGGAGTTGAGGTTGCAGTGAGCTGTGATCACAATACTGTACTCTAGCCAGGGCGACAAAATGAGATTCTGTCTCAAAAAGCAAGCAAGCAAACAAACAAACAAACCAACTCTCTAAAACAAAGGGCCAGGTGCAGTGGCTCATGCCTGTAATCCCAGCACTTGGGAGGCCAAGGCAGGTGGATTGCATGAGCTCAGAGGTTCTAGCCTCAGCCAGAGCAAGACCCCTAGCCAGGTGTTGTAGCAGGCACCTGTAGTCTCAGCTAGTTAGGAGGCTGAGGCAAGAGGATCACTTGAACCCAAGAGTTTGAGGTTGCTGTGAGGTAAAACACCATGGCACTCTACCAAGGATGACCAAGTGAGACTCTTTCTCAAAAAAAAAAAAAAAAAATTTCAACTTGAATAAATTTATATAGTGAAGTGAACTTATTGGCTCACATAACTAAGAGTGTTTGAGCTTATGCAGATTTCAAGTGAAGCTTAATCTCGTGACTCAAATGATGTCAGCGAGGATCCAGTTTGTTTTCCCTTTAGATGTGTCCTTTTCTTTCTAAACTCCCCCTCTCTTACATACTTGTGGTATCAAAATGGGTGCAGCAGATCTAGTTTCATATCCTCAGACTGTTTTGTCTGGGGCTACATAACTGATAATAGCCACCTGTGGTTCTTGAGAAATGTGGCTAGTCTGAATTTAGAAGCACTGTAGGGGTACAATACATATGTCAGAATTCAAACACACAGTATGAAAAAAAAGAATGTAAAATATCTATTAATAATTTTTATTCTAATTACATGTTGAAGTGATAATATTTTGGCTATACTAGGTTAAATAAAATATAATATTAACATTAGTTTTACCTTTTTTCTTTCCGCTTTTCCAAATGTGACTACCAGAAAATTGAAATTTGTATGTGAGGCTCACATATTTTTATTGCACAGCATTGGTACAAGAGAAGAGACTCTTCTGGAACCTTCCTCGAGAGAGGGGACTTTTCCTCCTGGAAACCACAGTAAACAACTCTTTATTTCTCATTGACTTTGGCTGGGTTGCTGCCTCAATCGTGAACCAATCACTCTGGGGAAAAGGTATGGAATAAATTAATTGGCTGATGGTGGATACAAGCCCATGTGTGGAGAATGGGTTGGATCAATCCCTCCCAGAGTTCATGGTTGAGAAGATGTTAGAGGGAGGTGGGGTTCACAAAGGATATTAGAGATTCTTTTTCAGAAGGTAGGATAAGGAATGTCTACTCTCCTTATTTATGCTCTCTGTTGTAGGTAACTAAAAATGTTTTTGGTGGTCACACAAATAATGCATACTGGTTATTTAAAACTTCAAACACAGTGGACAAGAATTCTCCATGATGCGTTTAGATTTACACTCCCTTACCCTTTCTCTTGGGTAAGACTGCGACATTTTCATTTGGATTGTGACTATCTCGAGTACTACGCCTCAATTCTTGCTGTCACCATTCATGTAGGACAATGTGCTTTGACTCATGGAGGGATCTCTGCGGACACACAGTTGCATCCCCAGAGACAGGTACCTCCACCACTAGGAGTATCCAGACAATGTGCCCAGTACACTAACAGTGAGGATTGTCAGTAACTGGAGGGGTGGTTGCCAGGGGAAAGAGAAGGAGGAAGTAGAAAAGAAGATAAAATCATTCAAGACCATCTCAATTGTGTGGTAGTAGATGCCAATTCTAGAATTAAAGGATTCAAGGCAGAGGATGGTACATTTATCAGTCATGGGATGGAGAGATTGGCATTTAAGCTTAGATGATGTTGGCAGCCGGTTTGGACAATGTGGCGGACAGACTGTCGTCACCTCCTGGTGTTCTCCTCCTTGTGTGAGCCCTCCCCTTGAGTGAGCAGGACGTGTGACTAGCTTTTAACCAGGAGAATACAGCAGAGGTGATAGGATGTCACTGGTATTATTATGTTATATAAGTTTGTCATGTCTGACTTGCTGAGAGCTTCTTTCTGTTGCTGGCTTTGAACAAACAAGCTGTTGTCTTGTAAACTGCTTGGTGGCAGGGCCACATGGCAAGGAACCAAGGGCAGCCTCCACTGACAGTCAGCAAGAAATTACAGGTATAGCTTTCAAGGACCTCAGTGTTGTCAACAACTACGTGGACAGTATTTTTCAATCATTTTTAGCTCATGGCACACTTGAACCTATAGTTAAACTTTGAGGCATACTTATATTGATCAAAAAAAAAAAAGTTAATTCTAGCACTGTGGGAAGCTGAGGTGTCTGGACTGTTTAAGCTAGGAATTTGACATCAGCTTGAGCAAAACAAGACCCTGTCTCTAAAAATAGCTGGGTGTTGTGGTCAGCACTCATAGACCTAGCCATTCAGAAGGCTGAGGCAAGAGGATCTCTTGGCCCAAGAGTTTGAGGTTGCTGTGAGCTATGATGCCATGGGACTGTACCAATGGCAACAAAGTGAGACTTTGTCCCCCCCCCAAAAAAGAAAAGAAAACATTAAAAATAAATACTTACTGTGCTTTGAACTTCTTTTGAAAACAATTTAATTAGTAATCTTTAAAATTTTTCACAGCACACCGATTGAAAATCATAGCACATGGGCTTACAAGCAGATCCTTCCACAGTCGTACCTTGACATGAGAACTCTGCCCTGGCCAGGACTTTGATTGCAGCTTGGCAGTGCACTCAGTTAAGCTGTGCCTGAACTCCAGACTTCGAGATAATAAACACAGGTTGGAGTTTGTGGCAATAATGCTACACGGCCATAGATAACAATTACAGACAGACTTGAGTGATATGCTCCATTCAGTTTGTAGCTGGCACTCAGTAGCATCTTACAGGTGTGTTCTCATTTTATTGACATATTATCAGTGATTAGAGAGATGCCCGGTAGCTCAGAAAACAAAAGACTGCCCCTGTAAGTTATCATGGAAAGATAGGCCCTAATTTCTGTCATTAATTGGCTGTAACAATGATTTCCAATAAATCTTAAGTCTTGGTGACTTCTTGTTCCTTGAGGAATCTTAGTTATACAGAGTGAAAAACTGAGTGGAGAATCTTGGATGTATTACATTTTTTTTTTTATTACTAGCAATGGTTTTTCCTTTGTGAAGGAATGGAAGTTGGGAATTATGCTCTTGAAGGCACAAAACCTTTATTTTCAAAGGCTGCCTTTTAGACCTTGGTAACAGGTAACAGAAAACTACCTTGGAAAAGCAATTGTCTTTTAACCATACCACCCCTGAAGGAGAAATTTCAATTCTAAAAATACACGATTAAGCACACCAATTGAAAGAGAAATGCCTAATGGGTGTGGAAAATCTTTATGCCCAGAGAAATTGGTCACATTAAGGTGCCGTCTTGCTTTTATCTGCAGTGAACACAAGTATATTGATGTATCAATCCATTGTTCTCTCTTTTCAAGAGTTTCATCTTAAATAAAAGCAAACTGTTGGAGTTCAGTATGTACTAGAATGTACCATCTAATATTTGCATATTTCTCTTCTTAAATTTCTTGGTTTACTTGGATTACTTGGTTTTACTTGGTTTTCTTGGATTACTTTTGGTTTATAGGTGGCCTGTGTTTTTATTTCATAAAACAATCTATTCTGGGAGACCTCTGTGATATACGGAGCATCCTAAAGAAGTTTGAGCCTCTTGCTTGCCTTTTTTAATAGGACAACTTTGGAGGAGGAAGCAGGACTCAAAGCTAAGAATAAAAAAGCATCCAGGAGTTTATGTCTCAAAGAGAGAAAATAGTTGGGATCCCTCTCTTCTATTAAGAAGGAACCAAACTACTTTGTTCTCTGCAGCCTCATTCTATCCCAATCTGTATGTTGGGGGAAGAATGGGACAAGCAAAGACTAGGACTGGTCCTTCTCCCTCTGGGAAACCTTCCTAAGGGGGTGCCTGGCAGAAGGGAGAACTAGAAGCATTTTATTCCCAGGGTGGTCAGGGTGGCTGCCTGCTTGGGCTACAGACTTGTTGATGGACTCTTTGGCCTTATTCTTTCCTTTTTTGACTGGTCTCATTCATTTATTCTTCACAAAGAATTTTATTTTTGGTTCTCTGCCATGTCTGTCCCTTATCCCTGAAGTTGGTAATTTTTTTTGAATGGCATTTCAATTTGACTTGCATTTCTTTTTTTTTTTTTCTTTTTTTTTTTAGAGACAGAGTCTCACTTTGTTGCCCTTGGTAGAGTGCCATGGCTTCACAGCTCACAGCAGCCTCCAGCTCCTGGGCTTAGGCGATTCTCTT
The DNA here is from genome assembly GCA_963574655.1 of Perodicticus potto. Classification (NCBI taxonomy): domain Eukaryota; kingdom Metazoa; phylum Chordata; class Mammalia; order Primates; family Lorisidae; genus Perodicticus; species Perodicticus potto. The sequence continues at coordinate 22,026 of CAUYRH010023438.1, forward strand.
ATCTCAGCCTCCCGAGTAACTTGGACTACAGGCGCCCACCACAATGCCCGGGTATTTTTTTGTTGTTGTTGTTGCAGTTTGGCCGGGGTCAGGTTTGAACCCGCCACCCTGGGTATATGGGGCTGGTGCCCTACTCACTGAGCCACAGGCGCTGCTCATGACTTGCATTTCATTTTTTCCTACTTATTGAGGCATAATTTACATACAAGAAAATGCACCGCTTTAGGGATACATTTAGATGAGTTTTGACAAATGTATTCACCATGTAACTGCCAGTGTAATTAAGATATAGAGCATTCTCATTAGCCCCCAAAGATCCTTTCTGCCCTTTTGCAATTAATCCTTACGCTCATCTCCAACTCCAGATGCTTTCACTTTTCCCCCTTTCTAGAATTTTATACAAATGCAATAGTACAGACTCTTTTTGTGTCTGGTTGCTTTCAGGTACATTTGTATCGGCATAATGGTTTTGAGATTCATTTATGTAGTTGCTTGTATCGGTAGTCCCTTCCTTCTTATTTCTGGGTTGATATCCATTGTATGTATAGACCAAAATTTATTTATACTGCTTTTCATTTTTATGTTAATCTGGGAAGAAAAGGAATTCTTACAAACACTGATGCTTCTTATCTAGAAATAAGCCATACTTCTCCATTCTCTTACGTGGGTCTTGTTTTTATGTCTGTAGTCAAGCTTTGTAGCTTTCTTTATGTGGCCCTTGCTCTTGCTGCATTTATTTCTAAGAACTTGCTAGTTAATTGTTACTGGAAGAGAATAATTTCTCCTTAACACTAGCTCAAAGGCTGTTGCTGTGTAATGGAAAGCTATTGAATTTTTGGTGTATGTGTTGATCTTATATTGGGCTATCATTTGGAATGATTGTTGGTTCTAACAATTTTTGAGTTTAATCTCTTTCATCTCATTACTTGTAACATGCTCTCATCTTCTAATAGTGATATTTATTTCTTTTCTTATATTTGTGATTTCTGTGGAAAGAAAGAAAAATGGGAGACAGATGGTTGGGGTGCGGGTGTGGGGGGGCAAAATGAAGCAGCTGGAACTCCTTAGGTTGGGTGGGGCAAGAATAAATTAAGTGGCTCCTTTGGAACAGGGCCAGTGGTGTGAGCTGAGGGAAGGGTAGTTGGAAAAGACCAAGCAAGAGTCTGTTTTCTTTCTTTCTTTTTTATGTAGAGACGGAGTCTCACTTTATCGCCCTCAGTAGAGTGCTGTGGCGTCACACAGCTCACAGCAACCTCCAACTCCTGGGCTTAGGCAATTCTCTTGTCTCAGCCTCCCGAGTAGCTGGGAGTACAGGCACCCTCCAGAAATCCCAGCTAAGTTTTTTGTTTTGCAGTTCAGCCGAGGCTGGGTTTGAACCTGCCACCTCAGTATGTGGGGCCGGCGCCCTACTTGCTGAGCCACAGGCGCCGTCCAAAAGTCTATGTCAGAAAAACTGTGATGGATTGTTCCCTTTCCTTTAATTTCTATTATCTGCCCCAAACGTCAGAGGAGCTTTAAAGGGAGGGATAGGAGCAGCATGAAAAAAAGAGACCACTCTCCACAGACCATTCTCCCTCCGCACTGCAGAGCTTGACTTACTGGGGGGAGGTAAGGGAGACGATTCATAAGAAGGAACTACAGGGGACTTCAGGAAAACTGAAGACACCTGAGAACTAAGGTTTTGCTAGGAATGTCTTTTAAGGGTGGAAAAGGAAGATTAAATAGGGACTACTTAAAGGAAGAGACTGGCAGGAAATGAAATGGTGTCTTTTTTGGACAGAATATTCAATAAACCAGTTGCATTTGAAATGTCAGCTGCACTTCTATTATTCCTATTTTAGGAAGGGTGCAATTAAGAGGAAACTGAAGAATTCATTGCCATTTGGGGTGAAAGCCCATAAATATAATCTTTTTAGAAGGAGCCCTTTCTGAATCAGACTTGGATCTTGCCTTTCACGGCACTACCAGTTGGGCATCACCAGGTAGGTGAAATATATCAAGGACTCTGTTCCGATGGACACAAGTGAAAAAATAAGGGTTCCCCTTGCAGTTACTCTACTGAGCCACTAGATAGCGCTTCAGCTTCGATGAGGCAAATGCTAAACCAAGCAATGAATGGTGCTTTAGGTGGTTCAGTGTACAGAATCCGCTAACGAAAGTAATTTTGAAGGCAAGACCCTAAACGCTGTTAGAAAAAGAAGTACAGCTGATCATTAGGCAGTGGGGAATAAGTGTGATCTGGAGAATTCCTGCATATCATATGAAAAATTTCTACTGCTGAACAAGGAAATTAGAAATAATAGGCACAATGAGATAGCACTTCATGCCCATTAGGATGTCTGCTATATATTTAAAAAAAAAATGGAAAATAACAAGTGTTGGCTACTATGTGGAGGAAGTGGAACCCTGATTCACTGCTGGTGGGAATTTAAAATGGTGCAGCCACTTTGGAAAACAGTTTGGTGGTTCTTCAAGTGCCATACGATCCAGGTATATATGTATACACAGGGTGCCAAAAATATGTATACACAATTTAAGAAAGGAAAAAACTGTATTACAATTGTAATACTCAATATATATCTATAAAAAAGATGACTACAAATCACATTGGGCGCCTCTTGTAATTGCAGAAGTCAAATGTGACTTGAACATTACAAATGTGAACACGTTTTTTGCACTCTCAGTACACCAAAAAATTGAAAGCAGAGACTCAAATAGATATTTGTACACCAATATTCATCCAAAAGGCAGAAACAACCCAAGAGTGTACCAACAGATGAGTGGATAAACAAAATGTGGCATATACATACAATGGAACGTTATTCAGTCATAAAGTGGAATGAAGTTCTGATAGACATTATAATGTGGATGAGTTTTGAAAGCATGGTAAGCAAAATAAGCCAGACACAAAAGAACACTCTATGATGGCTGGGTGCCCATAGCTGAGTGGTTAGGGCGCTGGCCACATGCTCCAGGGCTGGTGGAGCATGTGGCCAGCGGGTTTGAACACGGTCAGGTGCTTCTAGACAAAAAAATAGCTGGGCATTGTGGCAGGAGCCTGTAGTCCCAGCTACTAGGCAGGCTGAGGCAAGAGAATTGCTTGAGCCCAAGAGTTTGAGGTTGCTGTGAGCTGTGACGCCATGGTACTCTACCGAGGGTGACAAAGTGAGACTCAGTCTTAATAATAAAAAAAAAGAACACTGTATGATGTGATTCTACTTGTACGAGTCACCTAAAATAGGGAAAATTATAGAGACAGAAAGTAGACTAGAGGTTAAGAAAGCAGAACAGAGGTTAAGAAAGTAGGGAAGAGGTTGCCAGGGCCTGGGAAGAAGGGGGAAATATGGGGAGTTATTGTTTAACGGGTACAGAATTTGTTTGGGATGATGTAAACATTCTGGAAATGGGTAGTGGTCATGATTGCACTGCTTTGTGAATGCGCTTAATGCCACTGAATTGTACACTTTAAAAAATGGAAAAAATTATGTCATATATATTTTACCACAATAAAAAAAATAAACAAAAGTATGCCTTTTGGTATTCATTCTTGGTTAAGCAAGCTGCCTCTTAGATTTTATTAGCTAACCTACAGTTGGAGTTAATGGACTATGACCAGAAATACAAAAGGCTTTTAAACATGTGTAAAGGCACTAAACGAAAACTCTAGACAGAGATGGCCCAGAGTGGAAACATAACGTTATTATCCTGCAAAGAGCCTGCCTCAGACATTAAGTGTCTTGGGGAGCAGGTGAAGGTGTTCCCACTTCAGGTTTCTTCTCTTTCTAGAGCTTTAGCACAGTTCATGGAAATCTCTGTCTTTGCTGAAAACAGCAAAATGGGCTGGGGTTTTCCTTTGCCCAAGAACAAACATGATCGGGCTCGGTGCCCATAGCTCAATGGTTAGACTACTGGCTCTGTGCACCAAGGGTGGCGGGTTCAAACCGGGCCCAGGCCCACTTAACCACAACATAAAAAGTAGGCTTGGCACCTGTAGCCCAGTGGTTAGGACGCTGGCCACATGTTCCGGGCTGGTGGGTTCAAACCCAGCCCAGGCCTGCTAGACAACAATGACAACAACAAAAAAATAGTCGGGCGTTGTGGCAGGTGACTGTAGTTCCAGATACTTGGGAAACTGAGGCAAGAGAATTGCTTAAGCCCAAGAGTTAGAGGTTGCTGTGAGCTGTGACGCCATAGCACTCGACCGAGGGTGACATAGTGAGACTCTGTCTAAAACAACAACAACAACAACAACAACAAAAACCAAAAAAAAAACCAGACATGATGAATAGATTGAGACCAAAGGAACACCATTTGCTATTTCCTGCTCATGTCCCTTGGTTTAGGAATCTTGTTCTCTTTTATATGTTGCTTAGATGAGTGCAATAATGGCCTCCTTGCCCTGTGTCCACAGCCCTTTGCTCCTTCCATAAAGAAAGAACATCACAGGCTTGGCACCCATAGCGCAATGGTTACGGCGTCAGCCAAACACACCAAGGTTGGCGGGTTTGAACCCCGCCCCGGGCCTGCTAAAACAACAATGACAACTGCAACAAAAATTAGCCGGGCATTGTGGTGGGCACCTATAGTCTCAGCTACTTGGGAGGCTGAGGCAAGAGAATAACTTAAACCCATGAGTTTGAGGTTGCTGTGAGCTGTGACACCATGGCACTCTACGAAGGGTGACAAAGTGACACTCTGTCTCAAAAAAAAAATAAAAAGAAAAGAAGGAAAGAACATCACATCATCTCTTTCTCTACCTCCTTGAATCTAGGCTGGAGTACAGTGGTGCAATCATAGCTCACTGCAAAGTCAAACTCCTGGGCGCAATCTTCCTGCCTCAGCCTCCTAAGTAGCTGGCACTATAGGTATGTGCCACATGGCTAATTTTTAGTTTTTTGAATTTTATTTTGAGACAGAGTCTTACTTTGTTCCCCTCAGTAGAGTGCTGTGACATCATTGCTCCAAGCAACCTCAAACTCTTGGGTTTTATTTTCTTGCCTCAGCCTCCCAAGTAACTGGGATTACAAGTGCCCACCTCAGTGCCCTGCTATTTTTTTTTTTTTTTTCAGAGACAGGGTGTCACTCTGGCTCAGGCTGGTTTTAATTTTTTTTGAGAGACAAGGTCTTGCTATGTTGCCCAGGCTGGTCTCAAACTCCTGGTCTCAAGTGATCCTCCTGTCTCTACCTCCCAAAGTGATGGTATTACAAGCATGAGCCACCATGGCCGGCCACCATAGAATATGTTGCTTATTAATCTTGCTTGTTGTCTGTCTCCATGCACTAGAACATGAGCTTGACAGATCAGGGATTTTTGCTTGATTTATCTTCCCAATACCTAAAATAATGCTGACAAATAGTAGGCAATCAATAAATGTTTGTCAAGCAAGTGAATGAATGAATCTGATGTCTTCCTATTAAAGAAATAATCAAATTATTTTAATTTTTGACTTCTTTTTTTTTTTTTTTTTTTGACTAAGTCTCACTCTATTGCCCAGGCTAGAGTGCAGTGGCATAATCATAGCTCACAGCAACCTCAAACTCCTGGGGTCATGCAGGCTGCCTGCCTCAGTCTCCTGAGTAGCTGGGACTACAGGCATGTGCTGTCATGCCCTGCTATAATAATTTTTAAACTTTTTGTATAGATAGGGGGGTCTCACTTTTGTGTAGGCTGGTCTTGAACTCTTGACCTCAGGCGATCCTCCCATCTCAGTCTCCCAGAGTGCTAGGATTATAGGGGTGAGCCACAGCACCTGGCCATCCCTGTATTTTCTATTTGTCTCTTGAATGATTTTTTTTTTTTTTTTGAGACAGAGTGCCAAGCTGTTGCTGTGGGTAGAGTGTTGTGGCGCATAGCTCACAGCAACCTCCAACTTGGGCTCAAGCGATCCTCTTGCCTCAGTTTTTCTATTTTTAGTAGAGACGGGGTCTCACTTTTGCTCAGGTTGGTCTGGAACTCGTGAGCTCAAGCTATCCACCTGCCACGGTCTCCCAGAGTGCCAGAATTATGGGAGTGAGCCACAGCACCTCCTGAATAATTTTTGTGAATACTTCTTTTATAAAAGATGTCAGTAGGTTTAGGGGGTACAATTGGAGTTTTGTTTTGTGTATATATTGTATGATGGTAAAGTCTGGGCTTTTATAATAATATATCCCTGAATGACTCGTATTGGTATCTTTCAGTCTTCTCTCATTCTTCCTCCAGGATGGTTGCTTCTAGATATGTATTCCATGTCCTGATTTAAACCCATCAACAATCATGTAATTCTTACAAGAAAAACTTAAAGCTGAGCAGCTTTTATACCAGACCTTTAGATTAGCATTTTACTGAATGCATAGGTGCATTCATTCATTTATTCACACATTAATTCAGAGAACACAAATTTACTGAGGGCCTGTGGAAGGCCAGACACTATGCAAGATACTGACGACTATTGTCCAGAGGAAGATGGGAATGGACCTTGCTCTCAAACAGCTAAGGAGGGTGGGCATAGGAGAGAGACTTAAAAGTTTAATATTAGATTGACAAGAGGGGAGAAGGTCAATTTTATAAAAAAGTTATTACATGCACACCTAAGATAAACCTAAATGAAAGATATGGAGCATATTTAATCATATTCCCAGGACAAGGAATTTGTCTTCTTGGGGCTCAGCCAAGGTTTGAGACATGATTTCTAATAAGTATATAATTTTCATCAATTTTGAGCGATTGATTCACCTAGTCTCTTTCTAGCAGGGTTTTCCAGTCAGTCCACTGTCAGCAATAATTATGGTTAAGTATCTACCCAAGGATTTTGTGACTTTTTTTTCTTTTTGTTTCTTTAGAGAACAGTTGATGTGAGACAGGTGCTTGAGTTTCCTGCATTATAAATGAATCGAAGATTATAAAACACTTCTGAAGTCAGTGGGCTGAAGGACTAGAGGTATGTTTTTACAATTTACAACATTTTCAAAGAAACACAATTAACAGACATGCCCAAGCGTTGTAGAAAAATTGTCTAGAATCAACTGGCAGAGAGGCTAATTGCCATTTAATTGAGTTTTGTAAATTTAGCTTTCTTTGTTAAAGTCTCCGTCTAAGGTCAAAGAAGGAAAAAAAAAAAAAAACCAGAGGTAGGAAATCATTTCTTCAAGTTTGAATTCAGAATGTGATGAGGTCAGAACGAAAGTTCAAACTATCAGTTAAAATTGTCATAACATTTAAAATCTGGAAAATGTCTTTTGGTTTGTTTGTGAACTCTGTTGGTTTAAGTAAAGTATATTTAATATATTTGTTGGGAATGTTCACATCATACAGCTATAAGTGGCTTTTAATCCAAGGCAATTTCATCCCCCAGGGGGCCTGTGACTATGTGTGGAAACATCTTTGGTCGTCACACCTGGATGTGTGTGCTAGTAGGTGAGGGTGGTGTGTGGCAGTGTGTTCCAGTAGTCCCATCAAACCTCTACTTAAGGCTGGACAGGATGGCTCATGCCTGTAATCCTAGCACTCTGGAAGGCTGAGGTAGGTGGACCAACCTGAGCAAGAACTAGACCCACATTTCTACTAAAAAATAGAAAAATTAGCCAGATATTGTGGTAGGTGCCTGTAGTCCTAGCTAGTGGGGAGACTGAGACAGGAGTATTGCTTGAGCCCAGGAGTTCGAGGTTTATGTGAGTTAGGCTGATGTCAGGGCACTGGAGCCTGAGGTAACAGAGTGAGACTCTATCTCAAACCTCTACTTAATAGAACATTACTGGAGTGAAAGAAAGGGAAGGGAAAGAAGAGAAAAGTAGAGAAGAAAGAAAAGAGGTGCTTTGTTCTGTTAAAAAGAGGTTTTAAACTCAAATGGAAATCAAATTCTAGACACTTGTTCTTACTTCTTTCTAGCCTAAGTAATTAGCTTTGTAGACCCTTGGTAAAAGTTGACTGAATTCATGAATGAGCTAACTTCTGATTGGTAAAAGTTGATTAAATTCATGAAGAGCTTAACCTCTTTGAGCCTAAATGTGTGCCTATCTATTGTGAGATTTAAGAGCTAAGAGATGTGGAAATGCCTATCCACCCACGAATGGATTAATAAAGTGTGGTATGTGTATACCTGGCAATACTATTCAGTATTAAAAAGAGATGGAGACTTTACATCTTTTGTGTTAACCTGGACAGAGTTGAAGAACATTCTCCTTAGTAAAGCATCGCAAAAATGAAAAAGCAAGTATCCAATGTACTCAATACTAATATGAAACCCATAGATGAACAACTACATACCCACACAAGAGAAAAACACAATGAAATTCAAGTGGGGGAGGGGGGAGAGAGGGAAGAAAGGGGAAGAGGGAGGAGGATTGGTGTGCTATCACCTAATGGGAACAATGTAAGAGTATATGGCACACCTCCTGGGTGAAGGGCTCAACTACAACTTGGACTTTACCTAACAAATGCAGACAATGTTACCTAATCGTTGCACCCTCATATTAATCTGAAATAAAAAACGATCAAACTTTCTTGATTCTCCAACAACAACAAAAAAGAGGTGACAAAGTCCCATGCTTATGTATAAAGCTTGGGAATCTGTGTTTTTTGCATATTTATCTTCACTTGAGCCTCCAAATAGGAAAACATTTATCTTAAGATTCAATCCTTATTGAGGCTGAGTGTAACCCATATTTCCTTGTTTCCTTCTGTTCAATCAGTTGGCCATCACCTTCTCTGGTTTCATCATGGGTAGGCTGCAGAACAAGTTCTGGAGGGCCCATTTTGAGGTCTTCAGATAACTCTGCATCAGAGTCAGTGTGAGAGTGGGTCCTCTCCACAGGGTAGATTTTTGTTAATATTACAGAGACTGATGGTGAAGCCAGACTGTTAATTTATTAAATTATAATGAGAAACGCACTTTGACATTTGGTTAGTGGTATATCTGCTCTCTCTTGGCAAGTGACTCTTGGTATTGGCTGTACTTTGGGGTTACCTGGGTAGTTTGGTCAACCCTTAGTGCCTAGGTTTGACCCCAGAACAACGAAATGAGACTCTCCAAGGGTAGAGTGCAGGCATTGGTAGTTTATAAGCTTCCCCAGGTGATCCCAATATGCTTGCATGTTTGTGAACCACTGCTCCAAGAGAGAAACCAAAATTGTAATCAAATGAGTATGGACTTAAATCTCAGCACTTAGTCCACAAACATTTAGAAGCATCTGTTATATGCCAGATGCTGGGACAAATATAACCAGAAGTCAGTACAGTTTAGTAGTTATCAAAATGGGCCTTAGAAAAGGCTCAGTGTGGTGGCTCACCCCTTAGCTCTCCGAGAGACCAATGGGGGAGGATTGCTTTGGCTTAGGAGTTTGAGACCAACCTGAGCAAGAGATAGATCCTGTCTTTACTTTAAAACAGAAAAAAACAGATGAGTGTTGGGGGGGGTACCTGTAGTCCCAGCTACTCAGGACGCTGAGGCAGGAGGATCACTCGAGCCCAGGAGTTTGAGGTTGCCGTGAGCTAGGCTGATGGACTGTATTCTAGCGTCAAAGAAAAAAAAAAAACAAGACCCTTGGAATGAAAGAGCCACTTCAAGTCCTGGTTCCACCATTTACTAGGGTGTGACTTCTCTAAGCTTACATTTCTCCTCTGGTAAAATGGAGGTGCTAATAAAAGTGCTTATTCCAGGGGCTTGCTGCAGAATTATGTAAGATGGTGCAGTCTCCCCAAATTTCTTTTTTTATTTTTGAGACAGAGTCTCACTCTGTTGTCCAGGCTGGAGTGTCGTGGTGCCATAGCTCACAGCATCCTCAAACTCTGGGCTCAAGCGATCTTCCTGCCTGAGCCTCCTGAGTAGTTAGGTCTATAGGTGCCCACCATAATGCCCAGATAGTTTTTCTATTTTCAGTAGAGAAGGGGGTCTCATTCTCACTCAGGCTGGTTTCGAACTCTTGAGCTCAAGCAATCCACCTGCCTCAACCTCCCAGAGTGCTAGGATTACAGGCATGAGCCACCATGCCTAGCCCAGTTTCCTAAATATCAAGACCTTTTTTTGCTGGGGCTGGGTTAGAACCCACCACCTCCGGCATATGGGGCCGGTGCATTACTCCTTTGAGCCACAGGTGCCGGCCCTAAGATTTTTTTTTTTAGTTATACCATGTATTACCTATACTACTGGTTATTTAGCATTTTCTTTACTAATTCATTTTCTTCTTTTTTTTTTCATTTTCTTCTTCTTGGACATCTCTTTTAGTCTCATCCCAAGTAGTATTGCCTATGAAATACCTGGTTTGATGGACTAGCTATAGTTTCTAACACATAGTAAAATATATAATTAAAAAAATGATATTTGTATGCCACCTGAAAGTGTTTCTCACAGCTGTGTTGGGTACAGATCTTTGAGAATGGCTTTGTCTCTTTAAATCCAGAGTGGAGTTAGCTTCTCAGTTCTTAATGTTCCAGTAACTCTGGTTTGAGTCTTGCATCCATTCCTCCTATCTCTTTTGGGTATTTTGGTGTATCTCCGCTTATGCCATATACCAGTTAAATGTTCTAAGGGCAATCGGATTTCCCTTATTTTCAAATTTTGGGCAGGGGTATTGGCTGTCACAGATGATTGTCTTCCCCTTGGTTGCCACCCAGCCCTCTGTACCCTCCACACCCACAGGGAATTATTATAGTTTTCCACAATTGTTTGCTTATAGCTCCATTTTCCTGACATACTCAACTTCTCAAGAACAGTCAAGGGAGATGCCTAGTGCTTGATACAATAGATGTCTATTGAATAAATGAATGAGTGAACGTAAGAGTGTCATAACGTCCTTTATCAGGATTCAGTTATGATGGTGTTCTTCCAGAATTCCAATCACAACAATCACCATGAATTCATGTTTACCAAATGACTGGTCATTGATTCACTTTGTGTAAGAACAAACATAGTCTCAGGTTTCAATGACTGCTTATTGTCTTTGGCAGCATCTTGTTTTTTGAGACAGAGTCTCAAGCTGTTGCCCTGGGTAGAGGGCTGTGCTGTCTCACAGCTCACAGCAACTTCCAACTCTTGGGCTTAAGCGATTCTTTTGCCTCAGCCTCCCAAGTAGCTGGGACTACAGGCGCCCGCCACAACGAGTGGCTATTTTTTTTGGTTGCAGTTGTCATTATTGTTTTAGCTGGCCCAGCTGGGTTTGAACCCACCAGTCTAAGTATATGCAATTGGTGCCGTAACCACTGTGCAATGGGCATAGTCTTTGGCAGCATCTTGACATCCTACCATTGGCACAACCACTGTTTGTCTCTTCTTATTCTCTTTCCCCATTTATGTTCTGTGTATTTACTACCCCTGAAAGAAAATTGTTAGAGTCAACGTGGCTTTTGTTTTGTGTTTCTTTATTCATTTTTTTGGTTACTTATTCCTTGTCCTGTTTCACAAAGGATTTACAGAGGCCAGTGGTTGTTCTAATGGGAAATTAGTAGGCTCTCTAGGCCAGATTCAGGGTAATGTAAAACAGTGCTGCTAATGTTGCATGTTGCATTCTAACTTACGATGAACAAGTTCCAAGATTCCAGTAAAGGTTTCTATTTGTGATATCTGGAAAGTAACATGTTTGGCTAGAAAAAAAAATAAGCAGAAAAATTGACAAGATCAACAATCACAGCTTTCCTGAGATTCTTTATATCAAGTTAACAGCTGGCTTCACCATTCTATAATCTACTTTCCATCTCCCCTCATGTTGTCATCCCCAAACTTTGCTTAACCTCTTCATGTCATTAGAAGTACTTCCTACTCTTTTTTTTTTTTTTTTTTTTTTTGAGACAGAGCCTCAAGCTGTCACCCTGGAGAGAGTGCTGTGGCATCAGAGCTCACAGCAACCTCCAATTCCTGGGTTCAAGCGAGTCTCCTGCCTCCGCCTCCCAAGTAGCTGGGACTACAGGTGCCCGCCACAATGCCCGACCATTTTTTGGTTGCAGCCATCATTGTTGTTTGGCGGGCCCGGGCTGGATTCGAACCCGCCAGCTCAGGTGTACGTGGCTGGCGCCTTAGCCCGTTGAGCCATAAGTGCCGAGCCAACCATGCACTTCTTATTCTTACACATTTTTGGGGGGGTTGGGTCAGCCTTTGCAATATGACAAAAGCATGAGAACTTCTCATGTCTTGTGATACAGGTTTGAATGTAGAAGAAAGGATTTTGGAGTCAGTCAAGGAGTTCCAAACCCAGCTCCACCATCTAAAGCTGCGAGACTCATGATTAATCACTCTACTTCTCTAAGCTTCGGTTTCCCCACCTATAAAATGTGGATTACAGTTCCTCTGTCCCAAGGCTGTGGGAAGGATTAAATGAGATACTGTGTTTGATCAAGCAGGGCTTGATAAATTGTAGCTATCATCATTGTCCAAGTACAGGAAGCAAGTTATACTTTGGAATAAAAAAAAGTGTACTAAGTTTGTAGCTTTGGTTTTGTGCTAATGTGTATATGTGAGAGAGAGATCTAGTTCTATCTGGTTCTATCTAGCGTATGGTTTAGGAGAGTATGGAAAGGACTGTCTCCTTCCTTTAAATTATTTACATACAGGAATAGAACATATACACACAATTCATTATAAAGCAACATCTGTATTATTTCCACCCAGGTCAAGAAATAGATGATAGCAGCATCTTTATACCCCGTAAGGTCTTCATCCCAACTCCAGGTAAATACTATCCTGACTTTTGCTTTCCTTATGATTTTACCACCTGTATGTACATCCCTCCCTAAACAACACTGCTTTGTTTTGTCTGCTTTTGAAATTTATATTAGTGGAATCATACTTTATTGTCTTGCTTTCTTCATTGGCCATTGTTTTGAGACTTATTATGTCATTATGGTTAGCTATAATTTATTCCTTCCCATTGCTTTATGAAAACACTACAGTATAAAATTTTATCCTTTTTTACTGCGGATGGGCATTTGGGTAGTTTCCAGTTTTTTGTCATTATGTTGTGTGACACGACTTTGTATTGAGTAGTCTTGTACATGTCTCCATGTGTTCTTAATTAAGAGTTTCTCTGAAGTAGAGAAATTACTCCCAGTAGTCATAGAATGCACAAATCTTCAATGTCAGCAAACAAGGCTAAGCTCTTTTTCAAAGAAATTGTCCTAATTTACACTCCCAACAGCTATGTGCCATATTTGTGCAGCTCAACATCTTCGCAAACATTGTCAGACCTTTTCCCCTCCCAATTAAAACATTTGCTGCTTCAGCTGTAGCAGAGAACCAGTTGGTTTTCTAAAGTAACAGGTACTTCTACTTTAGCCTTGAAAGAGGGACAAGAAGACTAGGCGGTGCGAAGTGGCCACTTTTCTTCTCAGGTGGCTGAGAGCAGAGGACAGCTCCTAGGCCACCTCGGGGATCCTAGACAAACAGGCGCGTCCCCAAACACTGCATCTTGCGTAACCGCCAATTTCAAACTTCCAAGACCTACCCTGCGGGGTTTGCCTTTCTCCTTTTCCCATTGGTCGCGAGTCAAAGGAAGAAGCAATTTGATTGGCTCTCCCCGTTACTTCCTCTGTTCCTTTAAGGACTTGGGCGGGTTCTGGCTGAGACGCAGCTGTCCATCACAGGAATGGGCACGCAGATTGGTTTAGATACGGATGAGACCGCCCACGCAGTTCGCCTGGTTCAAACGCTGCGGCGGGAGGCGCCGGCAGGAGCAGAGCCCAGACTTGGCGGGTCTGCAGAGAGTGAGTCTGAACCCCCACCTCCAATTCTCCCCTGCCCCTGTCTGCGTGTCTGGGGAAGGGCCGCCTCCACTCACACCAAACCGCGTTGCCCTTCCTGCCGCGGAGTGGGTAGTGATTCCAATCCCGCCGGGGCCGCGGGTTCCAGGGCGTGTCTTCCCTTGCTGGAGGCGCGCGCGCCCACCCTTGGTGGAAGCTGCAGAGTCTGCCGGGTGATGACTGGGTCGGGAGGACGCGTTCCTTTCCTAACCCCCTTGGAGTCTGTTCGGCTATGCCACCTGACAGCGTTACCTGCGCTATTCTGTCCAGTGGAGCTCCTCAGCTCTTCTGGCTTCCCGTTACTATTGGAGAGGCCAGGTCCTGCCTCAGGTGTCTTGCTTTGGTGTGACCTCTGCCAAGGGTACCTTTCTTCGCTCAGGTATCAGAAAGGCTTGCTGGTCACCTTTCAAGTTTTGGTTCAGATGTTACCTTCTCAGTGAAGTCTACTTTGACCACACTATTAAACACCCCACCGCCCCAGTTGCCCTTACCATGCTTTTTTCCCCCCTGAGTTCATTTGGTACTTTAATAATTTTTAAATTTTACATTAATACGAGGATACAGCCGATTAGGTTACAGTGTTTGAGTTTGATAGGTGGAATCTAAGGTTTTTTTTTTTTTTTTAACCCTAAAGCACTTCTTGCTTTTAACATACTATGTAGTTTGCTTATTTCAGTCAATTGGTCAGTAATTATTTTATTGGTTCTTACTGTGTTGCAGGCTATGTGTGTCCCTGGGGACAAAAATCTCTGCCCTATGGAGCCTACATTTTAATGGGGGTGGGGTAGATAATAAACAAATTAATAATTAAGAGAGTATGCTAAATCAGTGTATCACTGCTCGTTACAGTGAGATAAAATTGAGTTTTTAATCTCCGGGACCAGACTGAGGCTTCCTAAGACTTGAGTGATAGCTGATTTTCATCTCCTTATCCCTGTTATCTTGAGGGATATCAAGATCTCTCAAGCCCTTCCTGCTCAGAATGTCAGTACACAATTGACTTTTTAACTGTCCCTCAGCACTGGTTCAGAGATGTTGAAATTCAAGTATGGAGCACGGAATCCACTGGATGCTGGTGCCATGGAACCCATTGCTACCCGGGCCTCCAGGCTGAATCTTTTCTTCCAGGTAACTGGCTGCCCTGTAACTTTGCTCACCTGTGTTTGTTTCCTTGGAACCTCCTTGTTGTTCAACCTTTGCTTTTATTTCAGGACCGAGGCTAATATTGTAGGAGAAATCCTACTTGGAGTTTTACGTGCAGATTGCATTGGGAAAAGGAACCACTGTGCAGACAGGAGTAGATAGCTTAACTTGCCCTTGAAGGGAAATTTTTCTATATTTCTCACACTACTACTATTTTGTACTGACGTTTGTCCTTTTATTAAAGAAAAACAAGAGAACAAAGGCACGCTTAAACCACCATTTCTGTAGGTATAATACTATTCTTTTTCATTGAAGGGATATTTACTTTTTAAATGTTTACATTTAAAAACTTAAAGAAGTTTTGATAAATACCATGCTTGCATAATCCACATTCTTCTCAAGATATATGACATTTCTATCCCCTCAGAAGTGTTAAAATTCCATGTCATGAGATTATTTTCAAATCTGTTTCTAATTCTTCTGTTTCTTATGTTTATGGAACACTGGTGTCATAGAAATCCTTGTTTTACTTATGTATTCACAAGTCAGGGGGACAGCATAGTTTGTGGCGAAGATTTAGATTTCAATCCAGGTCCTAGAACTTGTTAGCTGTGTTACTTTGGTTGAGTCATTTACCTTTTCTGAATCCATTTCCTACTCAATTTATTAAAAAAAATTTTTTTAGAGACAGGGTCTCCCTTTGTCACCTAGGCTGGAGTGCAGTGGTGTGATCGTAGCTCACTGCAACCTTAAACTCTTGACCTCAAGTATCCTCCTGCCTCAACCTATGAATGTAGCTGGACTATAGGTGTGCACCATTATACCCAGCTAATTTTTTCTATTTTTTTGTAGAGATGGGATCTTACTTTGTTACTCAGGCTGGTCTCAAACTGCTCTCGAAACATCCTCCTGTCTTGGCTTCCCAAAGTGCTGGATTATAGGCATGAGCCACTGTGCCTGGCCTTTTCTGCTATTTACATTTACAGTAGAGGTTGTAGTACTTCATCTGCAGGGGTTTTGTGAGGATTAAACAGTGAGATATTTCATATAAAACACTTAGCATCTTGCCTGGCTCATGGTAAATGCTTTATAAATGGTAACTATTGTTAATACAATAATAATAAGTGTGGAGTAGTATATATTAATATTTCTGTTTACTTACCAATAATTATATTTAAGAAGGTATTATATAGGATACCTGTAACATGATAGAAGTAATATGTTCTTGATAAGATTTTTTT
The DNA here is from genome assembly GCA_963574655.1 of Perodicticus potto. Classification (NCBI taxonomy): domain Eukaryota; kingdom Metazoa; phylum Chordata; class Mammalia; order Primates; family Lorisidae; genus Perodicticus; species Perodicticus potto. The sequence goes on from CAUYRH010023438.1 coordinate 38,115, forward strand.
GAAATTTTGATAGTATATTTTCAAACAGATCAGAATGGAAACAAATTGGAAGCTTCAGTTATTCTATGGGATGATCTCCATCACCATTTTAAGTCATGACATATTTTTAATAAATGAATAATCTGTTTCTAACCTTAGAAGGCTAAAGTACTGCCACTTTTTATTCCCTTTGTCATTTTACTTCAAAGCATCTCCCACTCATTTAATAAGGGCTTATAATGTGCTGATTATGTACTAGTTTGGGCTTCTAATGTGCTGGGCATAGAACGGTTGTTCCTCATTACTTCACTTCAGCCTCATGACAAAGGTAAGGAGTGTTATTTATGATTTAAATAGGACAAGACAAATGTAGACAGATATGGAGATAGGCAAGGACTTGCCCAAGATCACATAGCGTGTAAATGGCAGAGTCAGGCTCCATCTTTAGTCTGATGCCAAAGGCTGGCCACATAACTATTTGGCCACCCTGCCAGCACATGTCAGAGTTTATTAAATGTATCTTATATTTAAATTTTTTAAATTAAATTCTAACAGGAAGGATTGTGGGTAACCCCCAGTTCATCTTGTTTTGGTGATGAGTACCTTCCTACCAAGTATAGCATACACCTAACGTTTACCTCGAGTGACCAGATAAGGGTGCTGCTTGTTCTTTTCTCATACTGTGTTGTTTTAATGAGGTTTGGATACAGTAGCGATTTTGATTTCCATTCAGGTAATTACTTTAGATTGGGTGTCAGTTTGTCTTTTTTTCCTTCTACTCAACAGTACATCCTAACATGTTCTAGGTCAGTGATTGTCAGACTTTCAGAGCCAGCAGAATTTCACAGATTTTGTGGGCAGACATAGGTTTGCCTTTGCCAACTTTTAATTTTGCCAAGTAAGGATGTAAAAAACAAAAAGAGAAAACTTTTTATTTTCTGATCCTTTTATTTCATAAACAGAGGGCATTTTAAAATTTGAGTACATTTAGCTTTATAAAAGAGATAACATGTAGTATTCATCTCTTCTCACTTCACTGCAGCCTGTTGAGAACTTTGTTAAGAATCAGTACTATATTTGGGAACGCCTGATACAGTTGGTCTAAACACTTGAAGAACAGAAGGAACATAGTGACTTGTTTCTCTGAGTTAGTGGTGACTATTAACTAAAGTGACTTAGTAAAGGTTTGGTGGCCTTGAGACCCGGTGCTTCCCAGCCCTGGCTAAGGTCTGACTCTCTTGGAGAACTGGTTAAACATATTCTAAGCTACAATCTGGAAAATTCTAATTCAGTAGATTGAGAATAGGACCAGAGAATCTGTTTATTTTTTTCCTTAGTTAAGTTTTCCAGTGATAGAAATGTAGCTGGTCTGTTCAGTTATCTAGTACTATGCAACAAACCACTCACAAAATTTAAAATGATAAAGGTTTTTTTTTTTTTCTTAGGATTCTGTGGCTGGCTGGACTCAGGGTGGTGCTTCTGCTCCACCTGTGATGTCACCTGGCGTCACTTGGGGCTGTGTCAGCTGGGATTATGTCTGGGTCTAGAACTTCTGGGTGCTGACTGCTGGCTGGGGCAGCACCTCATGTTCCTTACATGGCCTCTCTTCTCCATGAGGTCTTTTATCTCTCAGTAGTCTGGCTCAGGGCTCATGGATTTTTTGTTTGTTTGTTTGTTTGTTTTTTCTGTAAATAATATTTTAGGCTTTGTGGAATGCCTAAAAATTAGGCATGGCTGTTGCAACTATTTAACTCTGCCATTATAGTAAAAAAACAGCTAAAGACAATATGTCATTGCATGAGTGTAGCTGTGTTCCAATAAAATTTTATCTTATTAAAAAATTTTTTTTTTGAGATAGAGTCTCACTTTGTCACCCTTGGTAGAGTGCCATGGTGTCATAATTCACAGCAACCTCAAACTCTTGGGCTCAAGTAATCCTCTTGCCTCAGCCTCTGAAGTAACTGGGATTATAGGAACCCACCATAGCACTCGGCTATTTTTAGAGAAAAGGTCTCCCTCCGGGTCAGCCTCGTCTTGAGTTCCTTAGCTCAGGCAATCTACTTGCCTCGGCCTCCAATAGTGCAATAAAACTTAATTTATTAAAATAGGCAATGGGCTGAATTTTGCCCATAGGCTGTTGATTGCTGACCCCTGGTCTAGCCTGAGCTTCATTTCATGGTGACTGGCTTGCAAAAAAGGCAAGGAAGCTACTAGTCTTCTTAAGGGCTATATGCCGAAGTGTCAGTATTAATTGTTTCACATTTTGTTGTTTGATAGCACAAGATTCAGGGGAGGAGGAATAGACTCCAGCTCTTGAACAGAGGAGCAGCATGAGCCTACAGAATTGAGGGAACTATTGGTGGCTGTCTTTTGTGGAGAGACCACTACACAATCCATGGCTTGGCCCATAGGAATCTATACCAGGGGTTGCCAATTCATGTCTTTGGGGACCAGGCAGTGAGTATAAATGAGTCAAGTAGGCCAAGTGGAAGACTTGAGTCAGGGCTTCAGTGAACTCCAGAACACATATGCTCCCAAGAGGGGCAGTATTGCTCAGCTCCAGCTCAATGTCACCAGGCAGAAATGTTGGACAATGTTACTAGATCTGCCAGTGTTTTGAGAGACGCCAAATATTCCATTTTTGTGTGTGTGTGTGAAATCTCCTGATTTTTAAATATTGGCAGATAAATTCAAATCATTTTAAACAGGCCAAACAAAACATGTCTGTTGGCTAGGTACAGTCTGCCAGTTGGTAACTGTTGTTCTAGATCGTGAGTAAATTCAGCTTTATGATAGTCACTCCATTCAGATTACTCTAGATTGTTCGAATGAATTAAAGAAACTAGGCTATTAACACACTTCTGGGCACACAGGTAAAAAGTGACAATTGTCATTTTCTGCTGCAGAGATATGAAAACATGTCAGAATCAGCAGGATCCAGAGTAAGTGTTCTCATGAGCTTCAGAACATTTAGAAAGACCTTTTCTTATTAATGGCACGCTTGTGAAGTTTTTCTTCCCAGGTGCTGGCAAAAGAAACACACAGTAATGGAATTGCATAAGTGATAACTTAATGACTGTCAATTGGTACTGCTTTAAAGATTGAAGCCACAGAATTGTGCTGTTAGGGTGTCGTGAGCAGTTAGTTGAGTTGGTGGCTTGTAATTTACTCTGTGTGGATGTTATTGATCAAAGCTTTTCATTATTGACAGTGTCTCCATCTGCTGTTTGCTGTTTTTAGGGGAAACCACCCTTTATGACTCAACAGCAGATGTCTCTTCTTTCCCGAGAAGGGATATTAGATGCCCTCTTTGTTCTCTTTGAAGAATGCAGTCAGCCTGCTCTGATGAAGATTAAGCATGTGAGCAACTTTGTCCGGAAGTGTAAGTTTGGGGAACTTTTTTTTTGAAAACAGTCCTGATGGGGAAAACTAGGAGGATGCTGGTGGCAGAATGTGTTAGTGGCTGGTGGTAGTGGGTAAGAACTTGGGTCTAAATGAGACAGAACCAGGTTCAAGTTCAGGTCGTAGGTACTGTAGTTGGGAGACCAGATAGGTTAGGATTCTTGGTTGCAAGGGACAGAAACTCAATTCAAAGAGTGAATTTATTGGCTTAGGAAGCTGAGAAATCCCAGGATGAATGAAGCTTAAGGTGTGGGTGGCTCCAGAAACTAAAATAATGTCCTTTGGCCCATCCTTATGCTTAACTGGGGCTGACTTTCCATATGTAGTAAGCAGAGAGCTTAGGACCCATTATATTTAATTTTAATAAATTTAATTTATTTTAATTACCTTGATTTCATTTTAGTTTTAAAATCCAAAGAAAAAATGAATATGATAGTGTATAATGATTCTGAATTGTATTAGTCTTTGTGCCAATGGAGCCATAAAATATAATTTTTTATTTTTTATTTTTTTAATGGAGGAAGGGGCTGAGGAAGGCACAAGTACCTAGAGCCTATGAAAGTCATATGTTGGCAGTGCCTTCACCTTGTTTGTCACTTTGCTTGACATCCATGTGGTGAGGAAGTTAGCCGTTGGTGCCTCAGTTTTATATTCTTTTACCTTACATTAATGTTTTTCGGTGAGTGGTAATTTTGCCTCCTGGGGACACTTGGCAATGTCTGTGGGCAATTTGGTCGTCACAGCTGGGAGGGGATGGTGCTACTGGCATCTAATGGCTGAGGCTAGAGAGATGCTGCTAAGCATCTTGTAATGCACAAAAAGTCTCCCATGACATGGAATTATCTAGTTCAAAATGTCAGTAGTGCTGAATTTGAGAAACCCTGCCTTATACAACATTGCTGTATAACCAACTATCTTAAACTTGTAGTGGCTTAAAATAATGGTCATTGTATTACCTTTGATGATTCTGTGGGTTAGGTGGACTCAGCTGGGGATTCCTCTGCGCCATGTGACATTGGTCAAAGTTGCAGTCATCTGGTCCCCTGGCTGGAGGGCGGGACTCAGCTGGGAGTCTGGGATGACTTGGCTTCTCTCTGCCTTTCTCCATGAAGTCACAGGGCCTTCCTCCCTTCACATGGGACTTCTGTGTGGTCTCCACATCAGGAGTCAGGGCACTATAGCTTGTAATACCTACTATGAAGTTTTACTGGAACACAGGCCATTTGTTTATTGAGTGCCTGTGGCTGCTTTCACATTGTAACAGCATTTGAGTGTTGTGATAAGAGATTATGCAGCCTACAAAGCCAAAAATATTAACTATTTGATGCTTTAAAAAAGGCTTGCTGACCTCTGATCTCCTTGGTCTCTGTACCCTGGAGGCCTGGATGATAGCTCACGGTTTTCAAAAGCACAAAAGTTGAAGCTGTCAGACTTTTTTAGGGCTTAGTTCTAAAGGGAACATAGGACCTCTTTGGCTGTAGTCTTGTTTGAAGTGAGCCATAGGGCTGCCCAGATTCCATGTGTGAGGGAACTGAAACAAGGAACAGGGAGTGGATCATAGGTCACCATTTTTGAAGACTAGCTACCTCATTCTGTTCACTGTTTGTCTTCCATTATCAAGATTATTGCAATTCCAGGGAAGATTTTAGTTGGGTCTACTTTGGGTTATTTGCCTGCCAAGGTATGAAGTATTATGATTGGCTTTATCTCAGTGCCCAAAGGGGTTAAGGCACAGTGATTGCCAGGAGCTCATGGAATAGAGAGTATGCATTTGTCTGAAGGAGCTGGGGATGCTGAATAGGCAAAAATCTGCAAATGTCCGCTATAATGACCTTTAGGATTTTATGTGTACTTTGTTAGTTCTCTGTTTCCTCATTTGCAAAATTGGGATAATGTGTATCTAATAAGGCTGTGTGGGTATTGAATGAGTTAATGCACAGACCAGACTTGTGTTGCCTGGCATACCGCAGACACTCGATAAATGTTACCTCATAATGATAACTATAAACGTGTACAACATAATATATATCTTTAAAATTGGGGTATTTGTTCATTATCCCACCTTCTTTTCTTGAATATGTAAATTCTTAAATAGAGGGGAAGGAAATTATAGACAAAGCTAGTTCACTGAGCCATCCACAAGCACTGTCATTCGTCTTGAGACCATTCTCTGGTTATTTAAAAGCAGTGAATTATCTGGAATCATTCAGTAATCAGAGACTCAGTTTAGTGGAATGTAGTTTTTTTTTTGTTTTTTTTTTAATAGAAGCCTCTTCTAGGGAACTGCTTCATATTTTTGAAGAGGCTTTCTGGGGAGTACTGTTAAGAGGCCATGATTGAAAATGAATGATTACATTAGTGTGGCTTCCGCCCTTTTCAGTTCTGTTTTGGAATGTAAGTGTTGGTTTTCCATCAGCTGCTCTTGCCCATGTTTTTTGAGTCTTTAGGGATGGAGAGATTTTCTTTGGGGACTATTGGAGAAAGTGGAACAGAGAGTGTAGCCCTGAAGTGGTGTCTGCAGCGGAAATGCCTCTAATCTTGGGCCAAGAGAGGGGAAGCAATGAGGATCTGGGAACTAGGAAAGGGATTTTTGTCTTTCTTAGTTACTCTTGTATCCCCAGTGCCTGAAACAGCGTCTGGCATATATCAGAAGCTCACTCAATACTTGTTGAATGAGCATATTGCTAAGTGAACAAAATAAGTAGCAAGCATTAAGTAGAGTATCATAAAATTTGTGTGAAAAATAAACAGCAAGTGTGATATTAAAACACGCACTGAAAAGTGTTGATAATTATTGAAGTTGCCCTGTTCTTGGTGATTTTAGGTAGCAGAAATTCTACCTTTTTTCAGCTACATTTGCTATAGGCAAAACCTGTATGTTTACAACTTTAGGACTGATGGGCAAATGATAACTTTTGAGAAGCTTTTTTGTCCTCATTGTAAACATGATACATTAAATATGACAGGTTAAACATTATGTCTTAAACCACTCCGACTCCTATCACAAACCTTATATTTGGGAATTTAGAAACAGTAGAAATTTATTGCTTACAGTTTTGGAGGCTGGGAAGTCCAAGATCTAGATTTAGTGTGTAGTGAGGGCTTGCTCTCTGCTTTAAAGATGATATCTTCTTGCTGTGTCTTCACATGGCAGAAGGAGCAAAACATGATCCCATCAGGGCACTAATTTATAAGGGCATTAATCCCATTCATGACATGAATTTTGGGGAAGGGACACAAACATTCAAGTCATAGCATATCACATACATAGTAATGAAAGAAAATTCTTCAAAATCTTACCTGTCTGAAGTAAACATTGTCAATAATTTAGTGCATAGAATTTTAAAATTTTTTGTGTGCCTTAAAAATAATTGTTATAAAAAATTTCAAACACATACATAGATAAAGAGAATAGTATAATGAACCATTATGTACTAATAAACTAGTTCCTGCAGTTGTCAACCTTTTACATGCATCTTCTAATATTATTCTTGTTTAATTTTGCAAAAACAGGTCATGTGTATATAATATTTTGTCACCAGCTTTGCTCACTTAGCAACATGTTTGCTAAATGAATATTTATTGAGCATTTACTATGTGCCAGATTTCATTTTGGGTACAGCAGTGATCAAAACAGACAAAAATCCCTGTTTGTAAGGAATATACTTTCTAATAGAGATTGAGCTACCTTATTCCTTTCAACATGTGTCCATATTCCTTTACATGGGTGGACTTATAAATTGTTTCCACTTTCTTGTTGATAGACCTTAGGTTATTTCTGATTATTGTTCAATTACAACAGTTTGCATCATAAGCATGTTCATATGTGTCTTTTTTGAGCACATGTGCAAGATGTGGATTGCTTCCTGGAAATTGAAAGATTGGATTATCTAGTTTCAAAAAAAGGAAGCTATCTACTCAGCTATGTTGCCTTTTTCCTGGTGAGTCCGAATGTTTGTCCAACAAAGTCATTCTTTGACTGTATTTTCATTATGGTTCCTTGTGTCTTTATTTCCATTTCCATATTTGGTACACACTGGGCCCTTAGACACTATAACTAAAAGTGTGCAGAGATGAAGGATGATGTAGTTTGGGGGTCAGAGAAACAGATGGTATGGAGAGAAGTTATGACAGATTTTTTTTTTTAATGACAGTCATAGGCTGGAGTTTGGTATCTTACATGTTCACCCTGATAATCTAAACCTTTGGGTAAAAAAATGGAGATTTGACATAGTTTCTCAGAATTCTGAGAAAGTATGTTAGTGGTTTTGCCTGCAAAGCGGTATGTCTCCTTGCGTGATTAAGATGCCTAGTGATCACCAGTGACAGATCCAGAGTTACTAAGTTGGACAACACTGTAAGCAACCCAAGACCTAATAGAGAATTAAGAGAGATTGGCTTTGTATATGAGCAATAATTAAATCTGGTTTAACCCAGAAAGTTGCAGGCCAGGGTATTTGGGGAATTATAATTCAAAACTCAAATACTTGATCTGAAAGAAACTTGGAAATGGACAGGGAAGGAGGATTGGGCTTGGCACAGCATTGTCAGGGCAAAAGGAAAATATTGTGCTGCTTTCAATTTTGCTTTTACATAATATTCTTTGTGTAGGTGCCCTAGATTTAGTTTTTATAGTAGGCATGATGAATTCATGTGGATCCACCCACTATTCTTGCCTGGTTCCCCAGGGGACCAAGGGAAGGTGTCTATAGGATGACTGGTGGAATTGGCAGGTGTGGTCTGTGACTTGTAAGACTCTTAGTATCATGGAGCTCAGCATATTTGCCTGTGATGCAAAAGAATTCAATTCTTCCCATGCATTAGAGAAAGAGGGTGGGAATAACAATAAACATTGCATTGGCTAACTCATCAAAATGCCATTCAAAGCCAGATGTGGTAGCTTGTCTCTGCCTATAGTCCCAGCTACTTGGGAGGCCAAGGATTGCTTGAGCCTGGGAGTTCGAGATCAGCCTGCATGATATAATAAGACCCTATCTCAAAATTTCAAAAAGGCCATTCAGTGACTGGGATTATGAACTTTTCTCTTTGTTTGATTCAGTCTCATTGTTTGAACAACTTGCAGAGCTGAGTGTGGCTCTAGAATGTAGCTCTTAACTTTCTCTATTACCCAACTATTGAAAAGGCCATCCCTTCTGGTGCCCGGAAGATTCTAGTGTCCTTGTGGGATTTTAAGACAGTCTCTTGGTCTTTCAGTGGGGCACCTTTCTGAGAATTCACCAGGATAATTTTGACTACAGGTGTCACTTGCCTTCCTTTTGCATATAACTCCTGTATATGATGCTGTGCCCCATCATGGGCAGGTTTAAAATTTTAGGTCAGCCACTGCTAATGCCCTTTTGGCAAGTCAATAGCATCATCACACATCCAGTGAAGTCTCAGCTTAATGTATCTCGGGTGTTAATAAGCGTATGTCAGGTTCCAAATCCTCTATACATTTAGTCCATACTTTGTACACTGAGGATCTCTGACTGAGAGATTAGACTCCGAAAAGGAATGAAATATACGTTTTTTAAAAAAAAGATAGTTGCAAATCCATGCCAATGTGTGCCTTGTCAGCCCTGCAAAGGAAATGTCTAGGGCTTCATTTGGTTCTTTGGGCTCATTGGCTGTCCCCTCTTTTTAAGCACTGTGACATATTAAGGCAAGAAAGGCATTACTATTATTGTCAGTAATAGTACCTAGGGAGATAAAACTGGGTAAATGCAATGAAACTAAGCAGAACACGTGTAGTTAGAATGGAATGATCTGAAAGCCAACTCCAAAGTTTATTAAAAGGAGAATCAAGTTGCTTATGTCTCATTCTAGAGCAATCTTAATGCTAATAAGCGTGTTTGACCACACATTGCCCTGCAGCCTTCAGAAAGGAAGAAGAAAAGCATAGTTTGTATCTTCTTTGTCTATTTTCTAAGTCTACGAGATTTAAATTATAGCTACCATGGAAACCGTACTTTGGAATTTCTGGAGTCCTTAATTTTAACTTAACATGTAAAAACACTTTTGTGCTGATTTTATAATTATTCATGATGGATGAGAAAGTGACTAAATGTCTTTGACTGTGAGGGAAGACAAAACAATTTTTTCTTTCTTTTCTTTGATAAAGGTGCATGGACTTGAAATGCTATATTTACCTGGGAGCGACTTTTCCATCTTTTGCAGATTCTGACACCATAGCTGAGTTACAGGAGCTCCAGCCTTCGGCAAAGGACTTTGAAATCAGAAGTCTTGTAGGTTGTGGTCACTTTGCTGAGGTGCAGGTGGTAAGAGAGAAAGCAACTGGGGACATCTATGCCATGAAAGTCATGAAGAAGAAGGCTTTATTGGTCCAGGAGCAGGTAGGAGCATTTTAACATCATGGTTTACCTCTTTCTGTACCAGAATGTTCATTCTAGGATCGAGCAAGTTTTTCTCTGTGACTCTAAATTTAATTGCAGTTGCATGGGCAAAAAGGTCTCTCATGTTCTAAGCTCTTCTTCTTGTACAGATGCTAATTTTGAAGGCTCACAAATTCCCTTTCATTTCTTTATCATGTTTCTATAGTTGTATTTTATTTCAGAGCTAAGTTGGCCTTTTAACTAATGAATTTAGAATGATCTTTCATGCCCATCAGCTGAGGATTCAAGCTGTGCAGATGGTGGGGTGAATCAGACAGTGTTTGCTTTTGTACATGCTTTAGATAGTTGTGTTGTGGGCATGTGTATTTGATTTTAAAACAGGCTTTTGAAGAAATAAGTAAAATTGTTTGTTATGTGGCTAGGGAATTGCTTGCTTGAGAACAGGTAAGAAGTTATTTTTTTGGTTGTGGCATTTTGTTTTCTTTTGAACAAGGCTGCTGTCTCTAGATGTATCGATTCATTTGCTGTGTTTTAGAGAGTTAGCCTTGAAGTTCAGAGAGTCATTTTTTACTTGCAGAAATTCTACTGCGTGTCGTGTGTCCAATAATGTACTCAGCTCTGTGGGAATCTAGCAAAAGGAATTGAAGTTCTGTGACTGTTACACTAAGGGTTTAAAAACAACCTTGGAAAGTGGAGGAAAAAAGCAAATATGTAAAGTAGGTACTTACCAGCTAACTTCTCACAAGAGTGGGGGAGCAATTAGCAAATTCATTAATGATGATGAGAGGAGAGGTATGTGGGGTGAGGTCAGGGACTGTTAGGGAAAGTTCTCACAGAGGAGAGGGAATGCAGGTTCTGGGCAGAGAAGTGATGAGAATGTGCCGAGTAGAAGTGTGGCTATCTGTGACATTCTGGAGGTTTGAGTTCTAGAATGCTGTGCAGAAGTGTGTGTATGTGTGTGTGTCTGTAGTGGTTTACAGCGTTAACCTTGAAGTTCAGAGAGTAATTTTTTACTTGCAGAAAAATGGGGAAGTGGGGAGAAATGAGAACATTTGGGGGTGGAGGAGGTTATTGGTGAGAAATCTAAAGAAATGTTTTTATCGTGATAAAATATACGTAATGTAAAATGTATTTTTTTTTTTTTTTTTTTTGTAGAGACAGAGTCTCACTTTATCGCCCTTGGTAGAGTGCTGTGGTGTCACACAGTTCACAGCAACCTCCAACTCCTGGGGTTTGGCAGTTCTCTTGCCTCAGCCTCCCGAGTAGCTGGGACTACAGGTGCCCACCACAATGCTCGGATAGTTTTTTGTTTTTTGCAGTTTAGCCGAGGCCGGGTTTGAACCCACTCCCTTTGGTATATGGGGCCGGCGCTCTACTCGCTGAGCCACAGGCACTGCCCTAAAATGTATTTTAAATGGTTAAAATTGTAACCATTTTTAAGTGTATAATTTAGCATTAAGCATTAAGTTAGCATTATTGCATTAAGTGCATTCACAATGTTGTATGGCCATGATCACTGTCAGCTTCTAGAACTTTTTCGTCACACCAAACAGAAACTTTGTGTGCATTATATAATAGCTCGCTATTTCCCCAACAACCGTTTTTTGAATTGCAGCTGACCTTGCGAGGTGGTTGGAGATTATGTAGGCTTTTGGAAGAGGAGGCTGGGGTCAGAGTCTGGTCCCTGAGGACTTCAATGACTTTGCACCTCCAATCAGAGAAGCAGCAGAGGGCAGAAAGCTGCTTGTCAGAGTCTGAGAATAATGTGGCCTCTGTGTTTAGAAATAAAATGTGAACAACATAATAGAAAGGAAAAGTGACAAGCTGTGGCAGGTAAGAAGAGAGGAGTGGAAGATGCTTATTCAGCCTCCCAACTCTTAAGTAAGAACTACCTCTCATCAGTTCACACTCACTGAGCATCTGTTGTATTTATTGTGTGGCATTAGATGTAGACCAGACCTTGTGATGCTTAGGTTTTAGATGAGAAATAGCACAGGTAAAAAGAAAATAATCCAGTATCTCACCCTGCAGGCAAACAGTAGAGATGTTCAAATAGGTGTGCCTTCCTCCAGGCAAATGACCTAAAAGGAGGTGTGGGCTAGGGATTTATAAAATCATACACATACAGGAGCTGATTAAAACCAACCATTCATTCCTTAGAGAATGCATATGAAAGAAGGCCAGATGTGGTGGCTCAAGCCTATAATCCTAGAACTTTGGGAAGCTGAGGTTGGAGGATTGCTTGAGCTCAGGAGTTCAAGACCAGCCTGGGCAACATAGTGAAAACCCTATCTCTATAGAAAAATGCAAAATTAGCTGGGTGTAGTAGTCTGCGCCTGTGGTTCCAGCTACTCCGGAGGCTGAGGCAAGAGGATTGCTTAAGTCCAAGAGTCTCAGTGAGCTATGCTGCTGCTGCTGCAGCACTGTAACTTGGACAGCAGAGTGAGACACTAACTTCCAGAAAAGTAGAATCTTTAACTGAGCCATAGTGAGGATTTGGAATTTAAGGGCATGAGAAGAAAGAAGCCAACACAGGGAGTGAGAGAATGGAAATGGCAGAGCGGAGGAAGAGAGAGGTAGTAGCCTGCAAACAAGGCCTGTCACCTGGGAGAGGCCAGCATACCCCACCCAAGGAAGTCCTCAGAGACTGCTTATTTCTGTGAAAGCTTTAGGGTAGACAAAGCCAGTGGTAAGCAAATAAAGCTGTAGACTCTTTGGTTCAGCCAGCCTTCTTTGAATGCCCTTTATGTGCCAGGAAAAATAAAGGATCAGCATGTCAAGTGCAGTTAATTACTGGGGTTGGGTTGGTATTTTGCCAAGTGTGTTACATTTATCGCTGGGTATATTAAATCAGATGATTTTAGGTAGAACAGGGACAGACTAAAAACAAATAATAGTTTAATGTTAACTAGCATCTCAAAACTGTGACTTTCACAGAGGTGCTTGTTATAATTAAATAAAAGAATGTATATTTAAAATTAAGTTTTTAAAAGTTTTGAAACCATCACAGATTTATAGAAAAGTTGCAAGTATAGTGTAGCAGTCAGGGTTCTTAAGAGAAATGGAACCAGTAGAGGAGATATGCATACATATATATGTATGTGAATATATCTCCTATATATATTTTATGTATATACATATATTCTGTGTGTATATTATTCTATATATATTCAGTGTATGTTGCACATGTGTATATATATATCTCAAATGGTTCAGAATAAAGCTGTTTATACTGTATGGGATAGTTTAATGTGACAACTTATATATATACACATAGAAATATATATGCACACATGCAGACTATATTTACATATATACACATATATAATTTATTTATTTCAAGCAGTTGATATACATGGTTGTAGAGGGCTGGAAAGTCTGAAATCTGTAGAAATTCTTGGATAGAAGCACACAATGTAGTCTTGAGGCAGAATTTCTTCTTCCTTGGGGATACTGCAGTCTTTCTCTAAAGGTGTTTCAGCTGATTAGATGAGGCCCACCAGGGTTTTTTTTTTTTTGAGACAGAGTCTCACTTTGTCACCCTCAGTAGAGTGCCGTGGCATCATAGCTCATAGCAGCCTCAAACTCTTGGGCTCAAGTGATCCTTTTGCCTCAGCCTTTTGAGTGTCTGGGACTACAGGCGCCTGCCACAATTCCCGGCTAGTTTTAGAGACCGGGTCTTGCTCTGGCTCAGGCTAGTCTCGAACCTGTGAGCTCACTCAGGGAATCCACCTGCCTTGGCCTCCCAGAGTGCTAGGATTACAGGTGTGAGCCACTGTACCCGGCCCCCACCCAGGGTATTGAGGACAGTCTTAAAGTCAACTGATTATAGATGTTAACTGCATCTACAAAATACCTTCATAACAACGAGATTAGTGTTTGATTGAATAAGTGGTTATTATGTCCAAGCCAAGTTGACATGTAGAATTAACTACCATAAAGTACAACTACTTTTTTTCCCCTGAACTGTTCGAAAATAAGTTGCCAACCTGATGCCCCATTACTCTGACTATGTTAGTTTGTATTTCCTACAAGGAAATCCTCCGTGAACCACAATATGATCATCAAAATCACCAAATTAGTGATGATATATTACTACTGTCAAATCCTCTGATCCTATTCAGGTTTCACCAGATATAATAAAAAGATCTAGTTTAGAATCATACTTGGCATTTAGTTGTCCTTGCTGTTTAGTCTCCCTCAGTCTAAAAAATTAGTTTCCTTAATTTTTCCTGGATTCCCATTAACTTCATAATACTTTCATTTTCCCTACCTCGCATTCTACAGGAGAATCTTGACAATTACGATGATTATAGACCAGTTACTTTTAAAAATTCAGGCTTGTCGGGCAGCACCTGTGGCTCAAGGAGTAGGGTGCCGGCCCCATATGCCGAGGGTGGTGGGTTCAAACCTGCCTCAGCCAAACCTGCAAAAAAAAATTCAGGTTTGTTTGATGTTACTCATGTTTAGGTTCAGGTTATAGACCTTTGGCAGGAATATCAGATGAGATTCTCTGCTGTCCTTGCGTCCCAAAGTGACTCTCACTTTTACTTTTATTAGTTTTTTATTTTTATTTTTTAGAGTCTTACTATGTCACCCTTGGTAGAGTGCCGTGGTATCACACACAACAGCAACCCCAAACTCCTGGGCTTAAGTGATTCCCTTGCCTCAGGCTCCAAAGTAGCTGGGACTGCAGGCACCTGCCACAACGCCCAGCTATTTTTTGTTGTTGTTGTTGCAGTTGTCATTGTTGTTTAGCAGGCCCTGGCGGGGTTCGAACTCGCCAGCCCCAGTGTATGTGAGCTGGCGCCCTACCCACTGAGCTACGGGCACTGAGCCAGACTCTCACTTTTAATTTGTCACATTCATGATGATGTCATTTTGACCACTTGATTCAGGTGGTGCCTTCCATGCTTCTCCTCTGCACAGTTACTCCTTGCCCCTTGGAAATTAGATGAGTTTGTTTGTCCTTTCAAACAATGGAAAGAGTCCTGTTCCTCATAAAGTTTTCAATGTATTCACTTATTTATTTATATCTATGTGGACTTGTTTTTCCTTTTTTAGTCAGTGAGTTATAATCAGTTTCTGTCACTATATTCATACTCAAATTGTCCCCAGGTTGGCTAATGAAAATCTCTTCAGGTTGGCTTTTGTGTCCTTTGGACGTATCCCCATCATTCTTTAAGTACTTTCTTGATCCTGGTATAAAGAGATGTTCAGGCTCTTATGGTGCTTTTACTTTCCCTGCCCCAGCCTGAGGGTCAGTGATTTCTTCAAGGAGCCTTACCCCTTTTAGTGGAAAATGGTGTTTAGAGGCCAAGATCTGGGTGCTGGATTTTCTCGTTGTTACTGGGATGTCACTGCTTCTAGACCCTTCCAGTGGACAGTGCTAAGGAATACATATGTGTGTATACAATGTACTTACCTACATGCATGTGCACACAACACATACATATACACACATTTATATCCATATTTATTTAAACAGTCACAAATATAGAAAAGTTGAAACTTTTTCACTGCAGGCATGCATGAATTATAAGGGAAGTCCTCTATACTTACATTGAAATTCATGAGTTCACACCAATCCCTCCAATTCCAATCCAGCTTCACAAGGTTTATTTTAGTTTTCACCCTTTCTATGTTCGTAACTCTTTTCTCTCCGACATCGTACCCTTGATATTTTTACTGATTTTATGAATCTTTGTGCATCCAGTCTCCTGTCTTTGCTGTGATTGCACATTCCCTTGGGTTCACATAACCTGTTCCTACATGTGACTGTCTTCCTCACCCTTTGTGGGCCCTGTGAGGTCACATGGGGTGGCCCCACACATGTTTGCTGCCCTTGCAACTCTGCTTGGGTCTGGTACTTCTTCTGGGCCACCACTGCTCTCTTTTCCTATAACTGGCACGGATGCTTACCTTGTCCTGCTGTAGCTAATGGCTTTAGGCCTGAATTGTTTAGGAAGGGAAGGTGAAGAGGAAGAGAAAGATATTTAGATTTAAAGAAAGTGAGTTTAACTTAGAGAAAGATGATAGGTAAATAATTGAGTAGGCAATATATGGAGCTGGGAAAAATTATGAGCAAAGTGGGTGAGGGATTGAGGTTCGTGGAATGCTAGGCTAAGTGTTAGCTTTTTATTTTAAGGTAGAAACATCAGTTTAGGTTGAAGGACAGAGGAAAAGGCTCTCCCCAACCTCCATATGCTTAGTTCTTTGTAATTGTTTAAAGGGTTTCTTTTTCCCCTAGGTTTCATTTTTTGAGGAAGAACGGAACATATTATCACGAAGCATAAGTCCTTGGATTCCCCAATTACAATATGCCTTTCAGGACAAAAATAACCTGTATCTGGTGAGTCTTTGTATTCATCTCTTTGGAATTAGCTTAGTGCTCTGATACTCAGATACCTGTCATAGAATTGAATATAGTTCTTGCCCGTGAGGTTTATTCACTTGCTTTCCTGACTTTCAGGTGACTCCCTGTTCTTGTTACAAAGATTAAGAGCTAACCCATTATTGTTGCGCATTGTAGCTGTGGCTTACAGAGCAATCATGAGAAGTCGTTTACTGGGGAATAGAGCATAGTCTGTTATTACCATTAATAGAATCTTGCTTTAATTTTTAAAAAGTAAGCTAATCACGATTATTATAAGAAAATGCAAACACTGCAGACATGCATGAAGTTGCAGGAAGGTCCTCTACTTTCTCTTCTAATTCCTCTCTCTAGGGAGACAAATATTAATGCTTATGCATGCTCTTTCTGCCTTTAACTATGCCCCATGAGGGGAAAAATTCTATATAATAATGTACATAGTTTGTTTTATAAAAATGGCATCTTACTCTGTACTTGGCTCTTCAGTTTGCCTTTCAGCAGTTTATTTCAGACATCCTTCCATGTCATTATGTACTGGTCTATTTTATTCTTTCGAACAGTGGTATAGTTTTCCCTGATGGGCATACAGTATAATTTATAGAATGCTAAAATTCACTTTGGGCTTGTTTAGGTTCTTGGGAGGTTAGATCCATCCATTCATTCATTCTTTATATATATAAATAAAGAGAATTAGATCCACTGGGAGGTTAGATCCATTCATTCATTCTTTATATATATATATATATGTGTGTGTGTGTGTATATATATTTATTTATTTATTTATTGAGATGAAGTCTTACTCTGCTGCCCTGGGTAGACTGCTGTGGCATAATAGTTCATAGCAACCTCAAATTCTTGGGCTCAAGTAATCCTCTTGCCTCAGTCTCCTGAGTAGCTGGGACTACAGGCACCTAACACAATGCCTGGCTAGTTTTTTCTATTTTTAGTAGACATGGGGTCTTGCTTTTGCTCAGGCTGGTCTTGAACTTTTGAGCTTAGGCAATGCACCTGCCTTGGCCTCCCAGAGTGCTAGGATTAAGGTGTGAGTCACTGTGTCCAGCCTAGATCCCTATACTTACAAAAGCATATCCTAAGAACAATTTATGTTTTATAATTCAGCCCTTAAAACAAGTTTATTATGTTACTTTGAATAGAGATAAGCTTTTACAGAGGCTCATGTAAGAGCAAAGGGTAAGAGAGAGGTGGAACTCCTTTCTATCTTGAACTTCCACTGGGTGTTTTTTTTGGAACTTTACTGGCTTTATTTCTGACCTAGAATAAACAGTTTATTTGCTTTGGTTTCATAGTAGTTGAAAGCCCAGTGCCTATAGAGAGGTGTTTCTTGGCCCCACGCAGCCTTTGAGTGAAGACATTCTTATATGAATGTGTTGAGAGACTGACCTTGAAATGACCAAGAGACTGACCTTGAAATGACCAAATGCTCTTCAGAACCAATGCCAAGCCTGTCATATTTGTGGCCTGAACTATCTTTTATTTATTTATTTATTTATCTTTATTAATGTGTACATAAATGCAATCATGGGGTACAGTGTGCTGGTTTTATATACAATTTGAAATGTTTTCATCAAACTGGTTAACATAGCTTGAATATGGACTTAGAAGCATTCCTTTCTTGAGACCTGGGACATGTAGGCCTCACCTTCAGTTGACCATGGTGTGTTGAGAAGGTTGCTAACATTCTAGGACGTTTGTTGCCTTTGCGAGGTGTGCCTTGTGTTTCCTGCATCTTGCTGAGCCTTTCACTTTTGGATGTATCAATGGGCTTTTAGAAAGGAAGTTCCCTTGAAACAGCAGGGATTTTGTTTGTTTTGCTTCATGTTTATTTGTTATTGTTGTTTTGGATATTTTAATTACCAACTTGTGAGGATAAACTTCATTTTCAAGGCAGAACAGCTCTTCCTAGTCCTGCAGTTAGGAAAGGCTCTGATTTTTTGGCAACAGTTAAGGGTCCCTAGTTTTCTGGTCTGCCTTATACTGCTCTATGAACTCATATTTCTCTTGCTCTGGGTTGAGGAGCCTACCTTCTTGATGTCTAGTTTCATGTGGCTTCTTAAAATTAAACATTTGGATGGGTGTGTTGGCTCATGCCTGTAATCTCAGCATTTGGGAGACTGAGGCAGGAAGATCACTTGAGGACAGGAGTTTGAGACCAGCTTGACCAACATAGTGAGTCCCAGTTTTTATTTTTTTAGATAAAAAAATTAATTGTGTGTGGTGGTGGGCACCTATAGTTGCAGCCACTTGGGAGGCTGTCACTTGAGCCCAGGAGTTTGAGGTTGCAGTGAACTGTGATGACACCACTGCACTTTATCCTGGCAACAGAGGGAGAACCTGTCTCAGAGAAGAAAACGTGAGCATTGTTACTTGAGGTGATGCATATCCCAGTCACCCTGATTTAATTAGCATACATTGGAAAGGGCCCGTGTGACGCCATTTGGTTAACGGGCTCCATTTTGCAGGTTGCTGTGTAATTTGCAGTGTAATTGTTCTGTAACTTTTGGTTCCTGGCACCAGCCCCCCTTGACCACCCTCACCGGTTGCTTAGCACTGGCCCTTTTCTGCTCAGCGACCACCCACCCGTTCCTGGCACCAACGAGGTATCCAATCAGCATGTAAAGAGACACCTGGACTCATCCCTCGTCCAACCGTCCCTAATCCCATTCCCCTTATCGCATTACCCCCCTCCCAACTTCCTTTTGGTATACTATAAAAATACCTCAGCCCCACCCCTCGGGGCCATTCAGATCGCCAATTAGGCGGGGCTGAATGGTCCGGCTTAAGCTTGTAATAAATTCCACCCTTTGTTTTTGCATCGGTGCGCCTGGTGTGAGTTTCTTCTGGGGGGGACCCCGAAATTCGGGCACAACGCATTGTATGCCTGTAGCAAAACAACATAGGTACCCTGTAGATAGAGACAACTTTTATGTGCCCATAATAATTAAAATAAAAATTAAAAAATATATAGAAATTTTAAAAAACCAGTTGACCTTAAAAAGTACAATGAGTTGACCTTGTTTGAATTTTGATTCAAGGAATCTTTGACATTTTTAGATAATGAGAGGATTTGAATATGCGTTTGGAATTATATATTGCTTAATTTCTTAGCAATCATACTGGCATTGTAGTCAGTTAAGATGCTAACATGTTGAACATCTTAATCTTCAAGATGAATATTGAAATAATATTCAAAATAACATGCTATCTGAGATTTGCTTTGTTTTTTTTTTTTTTTTTTTTTGAGAAAGAGCCTCACACTGTCACCTTGGGTAGAGTGCTGTGGTATTACAGCTCACAGCAACCTCCAACTCCTGGGCTCAAGCGATTCTCTTGCCTCCGCCTCCCAAGTAGGTGGGACTACAGGTGCCCGCCACAATGCCCGGCTATTTTTTTGTTTGCAGCTGTCATTGTTTGGAGGGCCCAGGCTGGATTTGAACCCTTCAGCTGAGGTGTATGTGGCTGGCACCTTAGCCACTTGAGCCACAGGTGCTAAGCCCAGGAATTTGCTTTAAAATACTTTGACAAAAAAAGGTAATTAAATGGAATATGTACCTAAAATAAGTATTTTTGGTTGATAATTTTTGGCTAAAAGATAACTACTCAGGGCCCAATGAACCCTCTCTATATGTATTTCGGAAATTTTCATAATAAAAAGTTAAGAATAAAGGTGAAAATTAATAAGTATTGTTGAAGTGCTTTGGGATTTTTTGGTGTTCATTTTGGTTGAGGCATTGACAAATTTTGAGTGTCTGTGTAAAGGAACTCAGTTGAGGACTTAGTGGTCCTTTCTGATATGACAGGCCACTGCTCAGTTGCTCCAGGGAAACCACTGCTTGCCTCCCTATGGCTAGTGAGGATGATCAGAGGGGCCCCAGCAGTGGCTTGAAGTCTTCTTATGTGTTACTGTAGTGCTTTATTTTATTTTATGTTTTTTTTTTTTTTTTGAGACAGAGTCTCAAGCTATCACCTTGGATAGAGTCCCGTGGCATCACAGCTCACAGCAACCTCCAATTCCTGGGCTCAAGCGAGTCTCTTGCCTCTGCCTCCCAAGTAGCTGGGACCACAGGCACCCGCCACAACGCCCAGCCATTTTTTGGTTGTAGTCGTCATTGTGGAGGACCCGGGCTGGATTCCAACCCGCCAGCTCAAGTGTACATGGCTGGCGCCTTAGCCTGTTGAGCCACAGGCGCTGAGCCTTATTTTATGTTTTTAAAGACAGGGTCTCATTCTGTTTCCTCAGTTGGAGTGCAGAGGCTCACTGTAGCCTCTAACTCGTGGGTATAAGCAATTCGCCTAACTCAGCCTCCTGAGTGCCTGGGACTATAGGCACCTACCACTATGCCCGGATAACTTTCTAATTTTTTTGGGAGAGAGGTAGCTTTGCCATGTTGACGAGTTCTGGTATTGAACTCCTGGCCTCAAGTGATCTTCCTGCCTCAGCCTCCCAAAGTGCTGGGCTTGCAGGTATGAGTCACCAAGCTTGGCTTGTGGCGCTTTTTATTATGGCTCTATAGTTTTCAAATTACATCTTTGGGAGGGTTCTATCAGAACATTTTGAGATTTTCCCACTTTGGTGTCACCATTCTTACTACCACCATCTAGCTCTGTCATGGTAGAAAGAACCTTCCTTTTCATTTTCTTCTTACTTGCAGATGTAGCTATTGTGCATGTCTGCTGGGACAGAGCCTTCCTAGATGGAATACCTCTTGAATTGGGAATATCTGCTGATTTCTTTGCAAGGATAGGCTCCCAGCTGTAGGGAACGTCCTTTTTAAAAGCTTTTTGGCTGTGGGGCTTTCTTCTTGATCTTGTCACTGGCATTGACATCCTTAGCTTCTGCTTTGTTTTCCCACCTGCCATCCTGGGAAGATGGGAAAGTTCTTAAAACAGCTGTTTTTTTGAGTTCTGGTTGCCTCTGCACATTAATACTTGGGTACAATGACATTTTTACACCTTTCTTTAGTAGTTCACTTGGTATTACTGAGGGGAGCTTGTAATTATTTTCTTGTTTGGATTTTCTTTTTAAGTACTTTGATACTTTGGAGTAAAATGCTTGTGAAAGGCATAATTTTCATATAAAAATCCAAACTTAGCATACAAATTAAGATATGCTCACCATTATCTGTTAATTCTGAAATACCTAAAGCTCTGAATAAGTTCAAGTTCTTTTGTTACTTTTTTAGCAGTAATAACTGACTTGAACTCAGTTTTGTTAAAACCTGACCTGAGCTCTCTCTTAAGGCTCTTTACAGTCTTTATTCATTCCCTTGAGTGTGACTATCCACACATTTTGCTGCAAAATTATGAATGCATTTGATTATGAAGTGATGTCCCCTGATCCTATTGAGAGTGTTACATAATATAAAATATATATACCACTTTGTCTTAATAAAATCTGAAAAATTCTGAATCTGGAAACACATTTTGCTACAAGATAAGGGGATCTTAGGTCTACACGGGCACTATAAAGTACTGAAGTTCTGTTGTACCTGTTGGCCATTTCTAGGTCACTAAACCTTTGGAGTTTGGGGAAACTTACATGCCATGCTCCCCTGGCATCTGTGTATTAATTTGAAATGCTAATGTAGTTTAATTGAAGATACATTTTAAGTCAATGAAATAAAACAGTAGGATTCTACCTCCTGTATTAAGTCTGTCCTGACTGTCCCTTCTTTCCAGCCCTGCCTCCACTGTTTATGTTCATTCCTCCATCTTCTCTTATCTGCATTATTGTGATAATCTCTTAAGTATTCTCCTTGCCATTTGTCTGGCTTTCCTCCCAGGTCTTCCATATACTGCAGCCAAATCATCCCACTGTTAAAACCCTTCAAGATTCTCTGCTGCCCTCTGAATGAAGTCCAGACGCTTCCATGTGGCTTACCAGGCCTTTCCCGCGTGTTTCCAGTCCCATCACTTACCATCTCTCTCTTTTCACTTTACACTTGGCCTGAGTTTCCTTTTGTTCATTGACCTCACCTCTGACCTTTTTGCATGTTTTTTACTCTTTCCTTGTTTACCTGGCTAACTCCTGTTTATTTCTCTGATCTTAGATCAGATGTCACTTGTTCCAGAAACTCCACCTGTACTTTTGGAATGGTGCCTTTTTGTCACACGCTCATAGCACCTTGCACTTCCCTTGGGTATTTGTTGGTCTCTTCATGAAGCTGCTTCCTTCATGAAGCTGCTTCCTCCATTAAGGGAGAAATTAATGTCACCTTTGCTCCTGGTAGAGCTTTACCAAGTAAATGATTAAGAAATATCTAATAGGTCAGGAATAGTGGTTTATGCATATAATCCTAGTACTCTGGGAGGCTAAGGTGGGATAATTGCTTGAGGTCAGGAGTCGGAGGTTGTAGAGAGTTATGATGATGCCACTGCATTCTAGATGGGGTGATAGTAAGACTCTCTCTAGAACAAAAACAAAAACAAACAAAAAAGGAAATATCTATTAGATGAATGTTTGATTAATTTCATATAAATTTGATTTATATATAAATTTACTTATTGTGTTATAGAAATCATATTAACAGTGGATGTTTGGTTTTCTTTTTTCTTTTTCTTTCTTTTTTTTTTTTTTGAGACAGAGTCTCCCTTTGTCACCCTTGGTAGTGTGCCATGGTGTCACAGCTCACAGAACTCCTGGGCTCAAGCGATTCTCTTGCCTCAGCCTGCCAAGTAGCTGAGACTACAGATGCCTACCACAATGCCCGGCTATTTTTAGAGACAGGATCTTGCTCTTGCTCAGGCTGGTCTCAAACCTGTGAGCTCAGGCAATCTATCCACTTTGGCTTACCAGAGTGCTGGGATTACAGGCTTAAGCCACCGTGCCTGGCTGGGAGTTTGGTTTTCTAAAGTGTGTAATTCAAGATAGACCTAGTAAGGTTTTTAAAATTTAGAGTGCAGTGCAAGGAAATTGAACAAGAGTTCTTTTGAATTTTGATGGTTAAAAATTTTCCATTCAGGAAAAGCAAGTATCCAGTGTTTTCAATGCTAATATGAAGCCAATAGATGAACTAATACCCCACACAAGAGAAAAACTCAATTCAAGTTCTGGGGAGAGGGGAGGAGGAAGGAGGATTGGTATGCTTCCACCTAATGGGTACAATGTAAGTGTGTATGGCACACCTCCTGGGTGTGGGACACAACTGCAACAGGGAGTTAATCTAACAAATGCAAACATTGTAATCTAATTGTTCATACCCTCACATTAAACTGAAAAAAAAAATTTCCTATTTGCAGTGATATAAAGTCTGGTTCTATATACAAGGCTAGTCTGGTATTCTGGCATGGAGCCCATGAAAACAGTGCTTTGTTGATCTGGTTCACAAGTAAATCTATTTAAACAGATGCCTTTGTCAGTGTCCTTCCATGAAGGAGCTGATGTTTACAAAGTACTCATTGTTTTGCAATCCACCACTTGTAGTATTGTTGAATTTAAATTCTTTGTGAGAGTCTTTGTATTGGTGTTTTTCTTTGGCTCTCTTCAGGCTGCTTTTGGTCAGCCTGCAGTGGACCCATGCACTTCCTTTTCTTGCTGTGTAACCTTACAGTGACTTCCCTATGTTCATTCCACATGTTTTTCCCCAGTCATGCGTAGAGATGTATATAGTTAAGACTGTAGGCACAGCTGTTATAAAAAAGAGACCCTAATATTCAGTCCAGGCTAGTGGAGCATCTCTGTTATTTATGATAATTCAGGGTCCCAGGTTCCTTCTATCTTAAGGCTCTTCCATCTCTTAGGATGTTGTCCTCTTTTACGTGGTTGAAGTTGGGCCATTTCATGTCTTCGTTCCCACTGACTTATAGGAAAAAAGAGCAGAAATTCAGAGTAAGCAAATTCCTTTTACACAGAATACCATAGAAATTGGACTCAACATTTCATCTCACATTTTTTTAAAGCCAGAACTTAGTCATGAGACTGCACATCTACTGTTAGGGAGACTGGGATATTACTGTTTAGCTGTGTGCCTTATATCCAGCTAAAATTCTTATTACAATGGAGGAGGGGAAGGATGGATTTTGGAGGGTAGGGAGTGGTAATAGTCTGCCATAGAGGTTAAAACTTTTGTAGGTAATAAAGGTAGAGCCCAGGATTGAAGGCAGGCCTTCTGTATTCTTACTCATTATGTTATACTGCTGCATCCATAATTGCTACTAGTAGGACCTGGTTCTCATATCTTGCTTAGGATTAGTTCTATATATTTCCTATCTCACTGTCAACCCATACCTGTGCAGTTCTGTGTGCAGTGTTTCTTTCATACAGAGGGAAACTTTGGAATTGGGGTGTTTCTAGGAATTGACCCCAGGGCCTTTATGAAGATCAGCCTATCCTATCATTGGGAATTGAGAGAGTTAATGAATACAACTTCATTGTTTACTTCAATGAAATGTGGCAGCTTGTGAAAGTTTTGACAGCGAGACATGTGCTGTTTTGATCTCTCAGCTAAGATTATCTCATTTTTCGAGCATATCTCAAAACTCAATCAGGCATGTACACGTGTTGCTGCTTCTGAAGCCAGACTTTGAAAGCCAGTTGCCCATCAGAAAGAGGCTGTGACTTAGAATATTGGTTCTTGTTTTCTCGTTTGGTCTCTCCAGAGTCTTTGGGTCTTTTCAGCTTTAATTTTCTCGTTGGCGCAAGGAGATATTAATATCTCTTATTGACTTCGATTTAATTGCTGGCTGTGTTATTGCCTTGGGAGGTTCTTTGAGTTCTCTGTGCCTTCGAAATAGTTGTTTTTTTTCCTGGTGTTTTGAGGCATTATTTCAAGTGAGCGCACTTAGTGTTTTACTGTTTTAGGAGCCACAATTTAATTACGTTGTCCCCGTTTGCTTGGCCCTATCCCCAGAATTTATGATTCAGTAGGCCTGGGGTGTGGCCCAAGAATTTTCATTTCTAAATAGTTCCCAGGTGATTCCACTGCTACTGGTCTAGGGACTTCAATTTGAGAACCTATAACTTTTGAGAATCCTATAACTTTAGCTATGTTAGTTTCCGCTTATGGCTTCTTTCTTTTGTCCCTTCAATGATAGCGTACACATGTGAAATTCCTTCCTTTTTCTCTCAGGCTCAGGGATGGTTCCTATTCCCCTACCGTTTCTGCCCCTGGCTGCTTTCATCATCTCATGATTATTTTCCTTAATATAACTTTCGTCTTTGTAAGTAATTAATTAATGTTCTCGATTACCTGGTTTAAGCATGCTGTTTGTGGCCAAGACTTTGGATGATTCAGTAGTCAATAAAGACATTTTGAATAGACAGATGATGGATGATTCAGTAGTCAATTAAAATATTTTGAATAGACAGATGAATCAGGCTGGGATTCATATTTTCTGAGATAAAGGGCCTTCTCTCTTTTTCTTTTGGTCATGTTGTCCTTCAGGAAGAATAATATAGGGTTGGGGGCAAGATACAATTATAGGAGGGACTTTACCTAACAAATGCAATCAGTGTAACCTGGTATCTTGTACCCTCAATGAATTCCCAACAATAAAAAAAAATAATAATATATAGGGTCTCTACTAGGAGCAACACTGCTTAGAGGATCCCATGCCAAAGATCAGGAATATTGGGTAGAGCAGGTAGTGATGTTAATGGTATGATTACATTTTCATGGCACTTTCAGTAATGTTGAACGTGGAATCATTTTATGAAACATTACTAAGAGCTGACTAGCACAGTGTTTCTAATGATACCCTATGTGGATTGAAATAGAATACTAAAAAACCATTAAATATTCATATTCCCCCATATGTGCATGCTCATATTCGCAAGCATGCAGATGGGTGGACATGTATGTGTGTGCACATGCACATTTGTCCTTCATTTCAAAAGTGACACAATAGATGGAAATTGCCATCTCAATACTTGGGGTATAGACGCAAACACCAGCAGAGAAACAGCCACTCCTTCCAGACTGAACACATGTAAGATTTGCCCTTTAATTAGCATCTGCAGCTGCTGCCATAGAAGGGTCTGTCTCTGTTGGCCCAAAAGTCTTTGCTTTAAAAGAGCAAGTCCGTTATAGCTCCAAGGCAGGCTGCCTGTCAGCTGCTGTGCTTTCTCTGCCATCAGCAGGGTTGCCACATTGTTTAAAACTGTTTCACTCTAGGACTCTTCCCTCCCCCTGCCTCCCAAGGCCTTTGATTACTATGCCTTGGTGATCACCATTTGGGTGACCTGCAGCTGTTCATTGTGTGCAGGAAACATTTTCAGTTCTTGTAAGGATGGAGGATCGTTGCTTTGGTGTTGATGGACTGGTTATTTTCCAGCTCTTTGTTGTCATTGATCTTGGCTTGATATGCAGAAAGGCTTTAGGTAGTCACTGAAAAAATATAAGTAGCAGGAGTGTTGGGTTCATTAAAGCTGAATTTCATTGACGATCGTCTCTGCTGTAGAGACTTTGAACTAGGTTGGAGTGGGGAGCCGTATTGGTTTCAAAACCTTTTCAGCAGTGGGTCCCAGTGCTGTGTTGGGCTAGCTACATCATAATCACCCCCAGTAGCTCCTTAATAACTACATATTCCTGGGGCCTGCCCATGGAGCTTAATCCATGAAGTCTACAGTCAGTCCCGGGATGGGAAAGAGATGTACTTTATCTTTTTGTAATGCTTATTATTTATATATTTATTTTTTGAGACATAGTTTCACTCTATTGCCTAGAGCTGTAGTGCAGTGGCATCATCATTCCTCATTGCAACCTCAAACTCCTGGGCTCAATCTTTCTCCCTCAGTCTCCCAAGTGGCTAAGTCTACAGGCATATGCCACCAGGCCCCGCTAATTTTTCTGCTTTGATGGTGTCTCACTGTGTTGCTCAGACTGGTCTCAAACTCTTGGTCTCAAGTGATCCTCCCATGTTGGCTTCTCAAAGTACTAGAACTACAGATGTGAGCCACCATGCTTGGCCTTGATACCCTTTTATTTGTTTAATCTTTTAAACTTTTAATACCATTTTTTTTAACCACCCAAAAATGTTTTCTGAAAGTAATCAAATCCTAGGTCTTCACTGTGTCTTTAAATTCAACAGCACAATGATCTGTGAAGCCTGGGTTGGCCCCACACATGCTGTCTTCCCCAGGGGCTCCATTCATACCAGAAGGCCCTATAGTATAGTTTGGGAATGTATGTAGTGCATAACATCTTGGGATAGCCCAATTTAATCAGTAAATGTCCAAACTAAGTTCTGGTGGTGCATAGTTGGAATTTTTAGTATGAGTAATCTAGAATTGTCTTGATGGGTCAAGTTTGATTAGTTTCTTTGATAAGGGCCCAGTCTATTTAGAGATTTGTCATTGAGTATGTTTATTTTGGCCGCACATGCTGCTTAGCAGCTGTTGTAATTTTTGTTGCTTGTTTTCTCAATCAACCCTGGTTTTGAAGAAATGGAAAGTTGTTAAACTCTTAGAAAAGATTGATCTAGTTTGGTGGTGATGGGAGATTTTCATTTTAAGAAATGGGATCGTCTGAATATAAGCAAAGAATAGATGTCTTTTTTGCCTTTTTAAGAGATTGTTCTTATTTTCTGAACTATTTTACTAGTCATTACAAATAGAATCTTTAGGGGTAGCTGCTGAGTAGTAAGCAGTGTTCAGTTTGTGAATTTTTAAAAGTTGCCAGTGGCTGCTCTGCACTTGACTTTCTAAGACTTAAATTGATGAACCATACTGGTTTTTTTTCTCACATACTTAATAAAGCTATAGGAAATTTATAACTGCAGCGTATCATCATAAATATGCATTGTCCTTATTTTAAGACATTTCAGTACCAAAAGTATAAGTACTTCTGTTATTATCTGTGAATTTCTTTCCTTTTTCTTTTTTTGGATATTTAAGGCCTTTTAATGGAAATACATATTTAAAACAGACATACAAATTAGCATTCACCCACATGCCCAGGGCCTATGGAGAACCAGGTTGGGATGTGTGGGTGAGCTACAGGCAACCAGGTGGTTCCTGTGGGCTCTCTGAGGACTAGGATGAGTAGCTAATGTCTGTTGTGAACTCGGGGAAATACAGAACGCATGTTAAGTGCTGCCTCGCTAAGTGTGACTCTTCTTGTGAGTTCCCAAATCATTTTTTTAACCCAAAAATTGCTGTGCAAATGCAATCTTACTCTCCAAATGTAATTGTGCAGTGTCTGATTGAGTGTCTGCTGTGTGAAGAATGGGGAGTAGATTCCCAGGTTTTAAGGAGCCCTGGGGGAGGACATGCAAGTCACTGGCTTTTCCAGGGGTGTCTGGTTTGGACTTGATTGGGTTCTGGCCACACTTCCTAGAATTTTTACTGGATCAGCCTGGGGCCTTTGAGGCTATGTGCAGATGCTCCACTTCTGACTTGTCTAGAGCTTTCTTCTAATTCTGGACTAAAAGCAAACAGGAGTTTGGAGGATGATGGTGAGAATTCACATCCCAGAGTTGGCTTTTGGAATGCAGTAGTTTGTGAGATTTAGTGTTTTTTTTTAAAAGAAGTATATTCAGATCTTGCCTCCCCCCCGCCGAGAAAGCATATGAGACAACTTAAGACATTTATAGCATGGCTAATAAAATGGGAAATCAGAGCAAAGGAGAGAACTCACTAAGGGTTAATAAGGTTGCAGCAATGGTCAAAGTGGGCTCCAGCTTCTCACCAGCTAGAGCAGAATGGATCAGCAACAAAGTGGGGAGGAGGGTGAAAATTGGGAACTGTGCCAGGCTCTCTGAGGACCTTGTCTTAATCCTGATACAGTGCCGCAGAGGGATTGGTCTTATCCCTCTTTTACAGAGGATGAAACCGAAAGGCAGGGAGTGAAGTCACCAGATGGACTCTCAAGTCCCCTAGGCTGCCTGGCCTCAAGGCCAGGTGTTGACTCAGGGATATCATACCTGGTTATCATCCAAAGGAGGAAACATTTTAACTCCTTGGGGTAGAAAAGTTTTTGTTTGCTAATCAAACATTTTATTTGATGCTTTATAGTCTTCAAAATTTTTTCCTCCTATATATATACCCATACATGTAACAATTGGTTTTTTATCTCTCAGAAAAGGGGTTTTACTTTTCTGAATCCGTTTGCTTTTAATAATATATGCATCTTATCTCATTGTTTAGATACTGCATCATATTTTAGCCATCTCTTATTGATGGATATTTGGGTGATTTCTAGGGTCTCATTCCCTCTTGCTATAGACAGGGCTAAAGGGAATCTATTTATCTGCAAACTATTGTAAATACCTGTAAAATAAATTGTCAGAAGTGGAAGGGTATATATTTACATTTAAATTTTTTTTTTTGAGACAGAGCCTCAAGCTCTCACCCTGGATGGAGTGCTGTGGCATCACAGCTACCTCCAATTCCTGGGCTCAAGCAAGTCTCCTGCCTCTGCCTCCCAAGTAGCTGGGACTACAGGCGCCCGCCACAACGTCCAGCCATGTTTTTGGTTGCAGCCACCATTGTTGTTTGGCTGGCCCGAGCTGGATTCGAACCCGCCCGCTCTGGTGTACGTGGCTGGCGCTTTAGCCCGTTGAGCCACAGGCGCTGAGCCTACATTTAAATTTTTAATAGAGGCTACCAGTTGCCTTCTATACCCACTGCAAAAGGAAAAGATTGTATTTCATTTCATTTTTTTTTTTGCAGTTTTTGGCTGAGGCTGGGTTTGAACCTACCACCTCCAGTATAAGGGGCTGGCACCCTATTCCTTTGAGCTACAGGCACTGCCTGAACTCCATTTCTTGCAAATATTCTATATTCTGCTAGGTGCTGAGGGGAATGCAAAAGGGATATAGGAGAATTTGTTGCCCTATAGGAATATACCCATCTACACTGTGTACCTAATCCTAGGGAATGTCTGGGGTGTAGATTTGGGTGGGTGGGGAGTGGGTGGATTTAATTCAACTTTTCAAGCTTGCCTTGCAAACTCTGTGCATGGTATCTGGGACTAGTCTTTCATTATATTGATTCTCTTGGGTAACAGATGTAATTTCCTTAGGGCAGGGACCTCATCCTATGTGACTTACAATATGTCTTACACATCTTCATTGCTTTGTGGAGACGCCGTAATTACAACACGTCAGGCAGTATTTGAGGATCTAATTGAGGCATTCTCTATTTTTGGGTGTGTGAAGAATTAATAACTTTGGCATTCTGTACAGGTCATGGATTATCAGCCAGGAGGGGACTTGCTGTCACTATTGAACAGATATGAGGACCAATTAGATGAAAATATGATTCAGTTTTACCTAGCCGAACTGATTTTGGCTGTTCACAGTGTTCATCAGATGGGATATGTACATCGGTAAGTAAGACTTTCAGGTAGCTCACTGAGGATTCTTCGTTAATAACTGGAGAGTTTCTGCATGGAAATGAGTAGATGAATGATTTCAGGATCAAAACACTCCATCCAACTTTTAGCAGTCTTACTTATAACTGGCAGAAAGTAGACTTTCCAAAATGGCAGGCATCTCAGCTTAGTGGTTCAACAGTGCAGTAGATCTAAAAATGCAGTGTTCTCAAGTTTTCTAATAATGTTTTAATGTAGTAATGTATTAATGGATATACGATAGAAAAACTGAATCTGAATTTGCAGAAGGAAATGACATACCACGTAGGAGTGGAAGTCCATGGAGTTAGTTGTATTTCTAACTGGCAGTCCCCGGGTTATTAACAAGATAGGTTCTGTAGGTTTGTTCTTAAGTTGAATTTGTATGTGAGTTGTAACAGTTACATTACCTATTACCTGTTATAGCTTCTGTTTGTAAGTGTGAATCACACATCAGTTGGTTGTAACTCGGGGACTTACTGAACTAGCCCCTGTTTGTAAGTGCAAGTTGTATGTAAATTGGATGTTTGTAACTTGGGGACTGCCTGTAATTGATAAAGATGTTCCACAAAATCCTCAGTCAATGAATATTTCTTCTTGTCCTTACTCATCTGATGTTTTATGTGCATCTGAGAACGTTGTGGGAACACAGTGATGGCTAGGTCAGGAATCACAAAATCTGCAAGAGTCTCAGCTTTTCTATTATCTTGCTATATGCAAATTTCCTGCCTTCTTTTGGCCTTAGCTTTTGTAATGTAAAATGCGTGTTTTAGGAGAAATAGTCCATCTAATAATATGTATTTTTTTCTTTGCTTTCTCTTTCTCCCTTTTTTCTTCTTTCTTTTTAATTAAATTTGTTTTGCAAAATGTGTGCTAACTATTTCTAGCCATCAATAGAGGAGGTCTGTATAATAGAATACTTAAACTAAGAGTTCTGATCGAATTGAGATTCTAGGTTAGCAACTGCTTGCTGACCACACTAATTCATGGTCCCAATTTTCTTACAGAGATATCAAACCGGAGAACATTCTCATTGACCGAACAGGGCACATCAAGCTGGTGGATTTTGGATCAGCTTCTAAAATGAATTCAAATAAGATGGTAACAAAATGGAATAAGATAGCTTAGTAGAAGTTATACTAAAAAACAATTTGTGGTCCTTATAAGTAGGAAATACTGGGATAAAATGGTAAGCAACATTTTGGAGCCTTCACCTGCCACTGTGTGACTCCCAGAGAGATGGAATACGGATGGGGACACACAACTGTCTCCCAGACCATGGCATCCTTTTATGTACAGGACCCGTTAATACTCCACAAAACATTTGTAGGAACATTTTATATAGTTTGCTTAAAAAGAAGGGAAAATGCTTATTTTGTTTCTCCCTTCATTTTCCTTTCTGTTACAGACTGGCTTATTATCTTTTTTTACCTTGAAATGTTTTAATGAAATGTAACCTCCTTTATCTCAAATCCTATGCTGCAAAATTTAAATTAATCACTGGAGCATTTGAACCAAATATCCTGAAGTATTAAGAACCAGTGCTCAAAATGTCACTTTTAAGTCTTGGATCTTTGGTAAAAATTAAACTGTATTCCACATGCTAATTAGGAAGGCAAGAGGGTAGCTGTTGAGCTCAAGAATGAGAATGCTTTAGGAAAAAAAGATGGCAAAGTAAAAAAAGATTAGAGTTAAAAAATCTTCTAATAAAGTTGGAATGTACTAAAATGTGACTGTTGGGAGTCTAACTATGCAAAAAAAGGATAGGTCTAAGAGAAAATCGTCTTAAATTTTAAGACTGATTTCATAACTGAGCCACTTGGTGACCTAGACAAAATGCTTAGGGACTTGGCCTTTTATTCTTTAGAAATTACTGATTCTAGGTAAAATGCACAAAGTAAGAGGTTAGAGAAGCTGCGTTTAAAATGCCCCCTGACTCTTGAGAGTTAAGGTCTGTATTTACAGGGACAGTATGTAAAATTGCTCTGTTAGAAAAATTCCTTGGAGAAAAGTGTATATTATTAGGTTGATGTTAGAAAAGGAGTTGGAGTTGCATTACCTCTTTGGACTCCAGTATCTGACCTGCCTGTTCTATAGACCTGAGACTGACTTGAGATTAACTTGAAAGGCTCTTGAAAAACATTCTAGGCTGGGCATGGTGGTTCATGCTTATAATCCTAGCACTCTGGGAGGCCAAGGGAGAAGGATCACTTGAGCTCAGAAGTTCAAGACCAGCCTGAGCAACAGCAAGACACCCTTACTCCTTAACAACACAATGTCTCAGATCACCTTATGTATAAAAACTCTTGTTTGGGGCGGAGCCTGTGGCTCATCCAGTAGGGCGCTGGCCCCATATACCCAAGGTGCCAGGTTCAAACCCGGCCTTGGCTGAACTGCAAAACAGAAAAATCTAAGACATCTTAATCTAAGACATCTTAGATTAAGATCCAACTTGCTGCTTGGGTAAATAAGTGGAAATTAAGAGTCAGGTCCTTTCTCTGTGTCTAGGGTTACTCTTTTCAGAGCCTTTTGTGGAGAGAGAGGTCTTCTATTCATTTCAGTTTTCTATTTTTCAGAGCTTCAAACTGCCCTTTTCAATTCTAATTGTAGCAACCTTCACTCCAGGCAGGGACCCTCTTGGAGGCACTCAGGTTTATTGGCAGCTCAAGGCTTAACTCTTGATTATTTTGGTCAAGGAGATATGGAACTCAGTCTTATATACCTTGGAATATTGCACCTTGTTTCCCCTTGTGCTTTTATGGCCAGAACATGACAAGCAGATCTGAAGGACTTTTTAGCATTGTGTTAAGTGCAAAGACTCTTTTATTATAGATATGCAATAACCTGCAATCTAGATCAAGTTAAGGGTGGATATAGAACTATGACTAATTTTTTTGGTATTTTTGATTAATGGTATTGGGTTAAACATGTTTCCTTTAAACAAAATGTTCTATAGGCCTAAAATAGATTTCTGTACTCATAATATATTGTATAAAATATCCACATTACATGAAATTACTGCATGTTACTTACCGAAAATCAATCAATGCTTTTTCCTACCATCTCTAAGGATTATCTTTGTGTTTTGGATATTTTTGAATCTTAGATCTGTTCAGTTTTCCATTGCGTGCTCCTATCGCAACCTTCTTATTGAGAATGTTTGGTTTGTTGTTTACTAATATACAAAGAGGCTAGTGACCATAGGATCTTCTGTGTGACTTAGGTCATCCACTTTACCTTATTAGAATCTCAAAGAATGGCAAATAGCTATCAGCTTCATCCTATCTCATTTGGCTTTCATGAAACAGTTGTAGGGAGATTGTAAAGTGCAAAGCCCCATATAGCAGTTGGAATCCTTTAGGAGACCTTTTTATATTTATGTAGGAGTGATGTTGAAGTCAAAATAAAAATGTAGTGATGAAGCTCTAAATTTAATGTTTTATTTGGGAAGAAAGAATTGTAATTGGGGGCATACACAGAGAGCAGGTGGTTTTCAGTTATGTGTAAAGAACGAAGAGAAGATTAAAGGTTTTATAAAAAAGGAAAAATGTTATGTATTGCTTCTTGAGAGAGTTCATTGGCACTAGTTGGAAGAACTGGCACGCTTCAATTGGTGGGTATCAGTGGTGGGCAAAATTAGTCCTATAGAATTGCACCAAGTTATCGCAGAAGCCATAGCTAAAACTGGCTCCAGGTTCCAAGAAGTAGTTTCGGCAGTCAGGATTGCAGAGAATTAATATTCTTGGAGAATGTTTTGTACCCTGAGTGCTTTTCCCCTGGCTTCTTTACTCTCTTTTAGTTGGGTATGACATGAATGACCCAATTCTTAGGATCAACTTTCACCGCAAAAAGATTTCTTTTCCACAAGATGAATAACATAGTGAAAATTCCTTTCCCCCACTCCTTCAGGTATGTTTATGCTCTGGGCAGCTAGTAGGCTTACGTAGTTTTATATTTTACCATTTTATGGAAAGGATTTGGGAAGAGGAAGGCTCTGGTTCTCTTATTTTCTTCCTCATCTTTGCTTTTTGTTTGTAAAAGGGTCTGCTAAGTAATCTCCCTTTCTCTCTCCTTCTTCCCCCACTTCCTTTATTTCTTTTCTTTTCCCTCTACCTCTCAACATATGACAATCCTCTTCTGTCCCCTGATTATTCTCTTATTGTCTCATGCTGAACTGGTTTATTTTCTTCCCTGTCAATATAGTGAAAATTAACTAAGGTTTAGTAGTGCTAGGGCCCTGGCAGATAGCATAGTGTCCTGCTGGCTGGCTGGCACAGGTTTACTTTTAATATTTCACCCAGATTAGCTGGCTGAATTGCCACCAGAAGAAGGTGAAAGCATTTGCCGAATCCATATCAGGACATGTGAGATTATGTGTTGAAGGAGTTTAATGTGCTTGGAGGTCAGTGACTAATGGAAATCAAGTAGTCGTTAATTGTCATTAAAAACCTTTGTGAATTGCTATCAAGCTTTTAAGAGGAAGCCAGTGGGTATTTTTCCTTTAATAGCTTTCTAGAACAAATTAATATAAAATTTAGACGATTAGAGGGCGTGGTGGCTCACACTTGTAATGCCAGCACTTTGAGAGGCTAAGGTGGGAGGATCCCCTTGATGTCAGAAGTTTGAGACCAGCATGGGCAACTAGGGAGATCCTGTCTATACAAAAAATTAAAAAATTAGCTGGGCATGTAGTCCCACATGCTCAGGAGGCTGAGGTGGGAGAATTGCTTGAGTCCAGTAGTTCGAGGTTACAGTGAACTGTATTCATGGACTGCATTTCAACTTTCAAAAGCACTCAGGGTATAAGAGAGCAAAAAAGCAAGACCCTGTCTCTAAAGAAAAAAATAAAAAAAATTAGGGAATGATTGGGCATAAATGTATATAGTAATTGCATATCTGTTATTAGGCAAGAGTAGTTGGAAAGTTATCTAACTCTCTTTGATAAGTCTAATCATTAGTTTGAAAATGAGGCATTGACAATTTGTGTTCTTTGCTGGGTCGCCCTGATAAACATGACCCAATTAAGTTTCTTTGAACTCTTTGGTTGTACACAAGTGACTGTGCCATGTGAGCTGCAAACAAGGAGAACTGAATATTCCTAGAGAACAGTCTATGTAGCATTAAAATAAAATCCAACAAATGCAAATGGTGCATATTTGACATTTGTGTAGTTATGGTTCTGTAAGGTAATTGGGTATAAAGGGACAGCATTTAATCAATGAAATAGTAGCATTATCAATACCTAGTCAAACCAAGATGTTAACACTTTTTCTTCTCTTGTTTTGTTGTTTAAAAAATATCTCTTGCTGGCCCGGCGCCTATGGCTCAACAGGCTAAGGCGCCGGCCATGTACACCTGAGCTGGCGGGTTCGAATCTAGTAGTAGAAGGTTGTTGTGAGCTGTGATGCCACAGCACTCTACCCAGGGAGACAGCTTGAGGCTCTTGTCTGAAAAAAAAAAACAAAAAAACTCTTGCTTATTGTCAGTATTGTGGTTTTTACCAAAACTCTGTGGTTTAATACTAATCTTGTACTGAGCTCCTTAACTTTTATATACATTTTAAAAGGCAGAAGTCTTGGCTCAGATTTTCTGATATCAAGGCTTCTCCTTGATTTAAGCTATTTTCAATTCCTCAAGTTTAAGTTGCCCTATCATTCTGTCTCAAACCAAGTATTTTCCCCTCAGTCCCCACTTTTGTCCATTAACACAGGCCTGCCTATGGGCTTCTTGGGTGGTGAAACCATCTAGTTTTCTTTTTCTTCTTTTTTTTTATTGTCTTAATTAAAAAGACAATAAAATTATTGTCTTACTATAAAATTATTAAATCATAGCTGTGTACAATAGTGTAATCAAGGGGTACAATGTGCTGGTTTCATATACAATCTTAACTATTTTCATCAAACTGATTAACATAGCCTTCCTGGCATTTCCTCAGTTATTATATGAAGACATTTGTATTCTGCATTTAGTAAGGTTCGCCTGTACCCTTCTAAGATGCACCGTAGGTGTGGCCCCACTGATTACCCTCCCTCCACCCAATCTCCCCCCCCCCCTAGCCTTGCCCCTTTCCCCATATTCTTGTGCTATAATTGGATTATACCCTTCATACAACAGCTATAAATTAGCTTCATAGTGGGGCTGAGTACATTGGATACTTTTTATTCCATTCTTGAGATACTTTGCTAAGAAGAATATGTTCTAGCTCCATCCATGTAAACATGAAAGAGGTAAGGTCTCCATCTTTCTTTAAGGCTGCGTAATATTCCATGGTATACATGTACCACAATTTATTAATCCATTCGTGAATCGATGGGCACTTAGGTTTCTTCCGTGACTTAGCAATTGTGAATTGGGCTGCGATGAACATTCTGGTACAGATGTCTTTGTTATAATGTGATTTTTGGTCTTCTGGTTATATACCTAGTAAAGGAATTATAGGATCAAATGGCAGGTCTATTTTTAGATCTCTAAGTATTCTCCAAACATCCTTCCAAAAGGAACGTATTAGTTTGCATTCCCACCAGCAGTGTAGAGGTGTTCCGTTTTTTCCACATCCATGCCAACATCTCTGGTTTTGGGATTTTGTTATGTGGGCTAATCTTACTGGAGTTAGGTGATATCCCAAAGTAGTTTTGATTTGATGATTAAGGATGGTGAGCATTTTTTCATGTGTCTGTTGGCCATGCATCTGTCTTCTTTAGAGAAGTCTCTCTTCAAGTCTTTTGACCATCCTGAGATGGGATCACTTGTTCTTTTCTTGCTAATATGTTTGAGTTCTCTGTGGATTCTGGTTATTAAACCTTTGTTGGAGGCATAACCTGCAAATATTTTCTCCCATTCTGAGGGCT